>MU760917.1:2951-43283 GCA_026770625.1 Nicotiana glauca | reverse complement strand
TTATACATGCATATACATACTAATTTGAAAGTATTTTGAGTATAAAAATACATAGGGAAAAATTGGGTATCAACATGTGGTACCACAATTTAGCCTACTGTGCTCTGAGGCCGAGAACGAGTCCCCGAGGAATGTTACGGATGTCGAAATGATGGACGAGGTGGCTGTGATGGGACTAAGGGTATGTTATATCAGAAATTAGTTTATTTTTTCTTTATTGTGGAGTGCGCATAGTTTTGACCGTTCTTCTTGTTTCGCAGACGTACATGCTGGAGGTAGAGAATATTCGTAGGGCCAACGTCCGGTCGAGGATCTTTTTACAGATGCTGGGAAAATACCGTCATTATGCGATAGGTGCCGCGAGTTGCATGGACGCTTAAGTAATGATCCCCGCAATCGGGCGTTGGGGGAGGAATTGGAGAAGAAAGATCGTGAGTTGGCCGAGGTGCTTCGCAGCAGGAGTGCACTCGAAGAGCAAATCCGCCTCAAGGACGAGGAGCTCGAGGTGGGAAGAGGGGTCGCCGCAGAATGTGAACATCTGCAGGGCAAGTTGCAAGCACTACAGTTGAAGATGGAGCAAAGCCAAGTCAGGGCTGCGGAGGTAGACTCTGAATGGAGAGCGAAGTTGGATATACTGGAGGGTAAGGTCTCCGATTTGGAGCGCGGGGAGAGGGATGCTTCGACGAGGGAGGCGGCGGTTCGTGTCCATGAGTCTGAGCGGGATTCAGAGAGGGCTACTGCTACCCTTAGAGAGGCGAGGCTTGAGGAGCGAGTTGGCGAGATTGACCAGGAGGCCCAGGATTTGTCGGACCGGGTTGCGGCCTTGGAGGAGGAGAATCGGCGGTTTCGGGACCTGATTGGGACGTCCCGTGGTGCTGTTCCCCACGAGGCTCATGAACTCTGGGTTTATGCCGAGGCTCAACGTGACATTTTCAAGAACTTGTTGGAGGCGGGCACCGTGTCTGGGGCAGCTTTTGAGGATGCATGCCAAAAAGCCCGTGAAGCTCGAGCCAATTGTGGATATGATGTGGCTACACCCAAAGCCGATGGCGGTGCAAATGGCGATGACGATGGTCCTCATGGAGATGGTGGTGGCGACGGCGGCGTTGGTGCCGAGTGAGAGAGACTCATTTTTTGTTGTTTGGTCTATTTTCTTTGGTTACGCCGGTGGGCGTCTGTTGTCGTTTTTTGTTTTTCTTCGTCGATTTCTTCTCTTTTTCTTTTCTTGGGGATGGTTCGGACCAGATGTAAGCGGCGACGATCCGCGTTTCTGATTCCATTAATAAAGAATTCTTTCTCGCTATTTGTCTTGCATTTCAGTTCTTTATCGGTCTGTGACTTGGCTGCGTGGGGTGAGACTCATTTTAGTACGAGCGAGGTCGAACCATAACAGTTCGAGCGAGGTCGAACTATAATGCTTTGATGACGAAGGCACTTAGTCTGAGTCCCAGTTCGAGCGAGGTCGAACTATAATGCTTTGATGGCGAAGGAACTTAGCCTGAGTCCCAGTTCGAGCGAGGTCGAACTATAATGCTTTGATAGCGAAGACACTTAGCCTGAGTCCTAGTTCGGGCGAGGTCGAACTGTAATGCTTTGATGGCGAAGGCACTTAGCCTGAGTCCTAGTTCGAGCGAGGTCGAACTGTAATACTTTGATGGCGAAGGCATTTAGCCTGAGTCCCAGTTCGAGCAAGGTAGAACTGTAATACTTTGATGGCGAAGGCACTTAGCCTGAGTCCCAGTTCGAGCGAGGTCGAACTATAATGATTATCTGTTTGACCGTGGCCTTTAGGTTGCTTTATGGTAATTTTTGATTCCTCGTTTGCAATGCCTTTGCGCCGGTTTCCGGCCTGGCACGGTATGGAGGATGAGGGGGAGCCAAAACAGGGGGAGCTCCTCCATTGATTCTGGTTTGAGTCGAGTTGCCTTCTTGGTGTTTCTTTTGCTTCGATCCGGGAAGAACTAAGTGTTTTCACTAGGAAATTCCCATAGACGACGCCAAATTGTTTGACTCAAAAGTTAAACAATATTTTTCGAGCAAATCAATCAATATAGTTGAAGGGGCAAATCATAGTCAATCATAATTAATACCAGATCGAAAGACAGAATTACGAAATAGAAGATTAAATAGGGATATTATTGGGGGAGCTTTTATTGATCATTGAGATTTGTCCCGCCTCCCCTTGGGGAGGTTCGAGAGATTATAATCAAGTTGTCTCATTCATGGATTGTTGGAGGTGAAAGATCTCCCTCTTCCCTTTCGTTGAGCTCCGTGAGCTTATCCCGGAGTTTTTCTCTCTCTAGATGTTTTTGCACCGATGGATCGTGAGAATCAGATGGAGAAGCCCCCCTTCATTCGAGTCTTCTGCCCTCTATTTATAGTTGGTCTCATTCATCACATCTTATCTCGGCCGGGTCAAGGGGGTGATTTCCTCTCACGGAGGGGTCTCGACCTCGACGCTTGTTTCGTCGAGTCACGAGTGGTCAGATTTTGACCAATACAATAACTACCTAGGATTTTGTAATGTATGGATGAGATCCTTCTGTCCTTAACTAAAGATCTTAGGTTTGAGCGATAAAAAAATCTAGTGTGAAGTGCTTCCACTTTAATAAGCCGCGCATTCGGATTAGTACAATGCGGTACCGACACAAAACAAGTAGATCCTGGGTCCTGCCTATAAGAACACGCATAATCATTGGGTAGATAGGACAAGGTTGCATTTGCAATATAATTCAATGAGAAAATTAACGTATATCTCAAAATGAATAAAGTACACATAGTATTTTGGCGTTTTTGGACCCCATGAGGATGTGTCACATGCTTTTATTGAAATTAACCACACTACTCCATGCCCTCACTTGAGTGTTTTGGGACCTTAATATTAATTTGCTACACTTACTGGACCACCTTCCTAGTTTTTCAACCCACAATCAACAAAACGACGTAGAAATTATAAATATAATCGAGTTCAAAACTTAATCTGTTCTCGTCTCAATGCTAATTACTTACTGCAAGTGAAATAGAGAGTAAGTTACCATAGATTCACTCAAAAACGGGTTAGATAATAAACTTTTTTAAAATGGGTCAAATATGGATAAGAACCATATTATCCATTTAGAAAATGGATAATGAAGGATAACTAATGGGTTTAACTTTTGCATTTGTAAAGCCTTAAATTGGGGGTTACTCAAGTTTGGAAGACTAAGAATTCTATCAAAAGTGATCATATTCAAGAAACCATGGATAATATGGTTCCGACGGTTAACCTATTTTTTATTCGTTTTTAATATATGTGAGTCGGATAATTTATACATTTTTTTATTATTCGTGTTTGATCCGAACTATATCCGATCCAACCCGCCCGTTTGTCACTACTGACCTAGACTATTAACATGACTAATGCTGAAGTAGAACCTCTGTCAAGCGGTAAGAAGATATTTATGATATATATATATATATATATATGGAGCTTTAAATATCGTAAATTGATATTCTTGTAGCACATACTTGTCAAAGATATAAGTAGCACTTTGTCGACAGTTCAATGCGGCACAAACTAACCTTGGGGTAGCTCAACTGGTAAAGGCCTGAGGACAAAGTCCTTCAGGTCGTCAGTTCGAGCCCCCGCAGGGCTACTTGAGACATTACAAACCGGTCGCGTCTCCAGGGCCCCGTGGAACTAACCGTGTACCCGCATTGAAACAGCAGGACCCGATGAATACAGCTAGTCGGGTTCGCAAAGCGATGCTCGGAAACCACGGTTATAAAAAAAAATGCGGCACAAACTAGCCTATCACTAGTCAACGAGTATAGTAGGCATTGAGAAATGAAAAAGCATTGGGCAAGTTATATATTTTTCCGATCAGTTAAAAATAATTATATTTATTACTCAAATTTTAAAAAAATATTTTATATATATATATATATATATATATATTTATAAATTACTATATAAAAAATAAATATTACACTAACTATTATTTTTGGAAGCACCTATATTGTGTAGTCTTGTGAGAAGAATTAGAGGAAAATGGAGTTGCAAGGAAGTGAAAAGGACAAATTGAGGGCCCATAGGATTAGGGCTTGTGAATTTCACCTGACTGAGTTATCCAAAACAGCCTGTAATTGGTCCTGCTTTTGAAGGTCCATTTGCCATTAAAGATAGGATTTCCACACCACAATTTCTTCTTTGCACTTGCTGTCACTTAAAGATTCTCCCTCTCCACCTCGATAATACTAAGAGCCCGTTTGGATGGATTTGTTTTAAGTGACATTTAAATCAAAAGTCATAAGTTAAGAATTTTAATTTTTAATTTTTAGCTTATTTTTGTTATTTTAGCTTAAAACAAATACTTACAAGGACTTTTTTTTTTTTACTTTATTCATATACTACAAAATGACTTAAAAGTAGGGCTGTCAAATTTGGCCCAAGCCCAAATGACCTGTCCAACCTGCCCAAGGTTGGGTTAGTTATTGACCCACCTATTTATTTAACTTAGCCCATCTTGACCCAACCCATCTCAACCTATTTAAAGTTGAGCTAATTTTTAGCCCAAATTGATCCATGAGTAAGTTTGTCAAAATATCTTATAAATAATTTTATTTTTTGTCTAATATTTTAAATATGACCATAACAAAAGTAAAAAAGCCTTATTTAGTAATTATACAATTTATAAGAAAATAACACATATTAATTAATATTTAATAAGAGTTGGGCGGGTTGGGTTATGACCCGAATTTTAACCCATCTTAGCCCAAGTAACTTTTGGGCGGATTTTGATCCGCCCAATTATTAACTCAACCCATTTTGACCCGCCCAAAATTGATCTAACTTGCCCATTTGACATCCCTACTTAAAAGCACTTAAACAAGCCAATTCAAACGGGCTCTAAGTCCATACCACCATAGATTTTTCAAATCAATAATTTGCTATCTCATTCTAAATTATTCACAAATTACTTAGAGATTAATTACATTGTACTTTGTTATATTTCTCTTTTCGGGATAGGGAGTTATATTGGGCTTAGCTGGGCCTGTTGGCATTTTGTTTTCAAGAATTCGAACCACCATGGATTGAGTAGTGAGTACTAGCGGGAAAAAAAAAAAAAAAAAAGTTGACCGACAATATTTTTTTACTACTAAAATTATTTGTAGTATTGGTGAGATTATTCTAATTTGATGGCTTTTGAACTTTGAAAATGATTCTACACCCCAATGGGTTAGTCATTTTCCAATTAATGGCAATGTGACTGCTGCACAAAATCCACCTATATTTCTCATCGTATAAAATATAAATAGGATTTTATTACATTCGTGTGGAAATATGTGGCTCCTCTGGACCGTTCAACATTCTCAATTCACCCTATCCAATCCATTAAGATTGAATCTGGACCACATGATTAATATAATACAACAAAAAATTAGTTATCCACCGCCACTATATTCCGTTCCTTACAAATACAAAAGATATCCAAAAGTATGAATTTCTCTCATTTCATAGACTAAACCACATTTTAGTGAAATTGGTCACATTTTAAATTTTTTTTTCATAAACTATTAGGGTCATGCGCTAAAAAGAGAATTCAGTCAAAGCCCATTAACCAAAGCTGATTATATACTTTTTTGAAGAATTAACCTAAGCTGCCACATTTAGCCGTTTAAATTAAAATTAGTCGGCGAAGATATAATATTTGTATAATCTGTATATAATAAATATATAACCACGTATAATCTATGTATTTTAATTAGAAAATGTAAAAAGTGAATCTGATTGGCTATTTGTGTAATTAATCCCTAATTTCCCTTTTGTATTAGGTTTAATCATTGTTAGTTGATAAGAACTTGACCAAGAGTCAGCTTAGGCCTCAGTTTGAATGGCCTTATAGTGTCAAGTATCAGGGCCCAATTCGTTATTAATCCAAGTTGCCGAATACCCCAGTGAAAATATTGAAAAAACTAAAGACACTAGAGAAAAAGAAAAAAGGAAGAAGAAAAGAAAGGAAAAATTCAAATATAGTCAGATTTACAAGTGATCATTCAAAAATAGCCACAGTTTCAAAAGTAATTAAAATTTAGCCATTTTTCATATAAAGATAAATCTGAACGAAAACACTGTTCAAAATCTGGAAAATACTCCAGCATATATACTGGAGTTCCAGCATAAGTATACTGGAACTCCAGCATATTATATTGGAGTTCCAGCATAAGTATACTGGAACTCCAGAATAATATACTGGAGTTCCAGTATAATATACTTGTCCAGTATAATATGCTGGAAGTTCATAAACAGGTGCTCCAATCTCCAGTATATTATGCTGGACCGGTCCTTGTTGCAGCAAAATAGTGGTTGTTTCTCAATGATTTTGCAAATACTGGCTATTTTTGAATGACCAGTCTGAAAACTGGCTAGCCCCTGCAATTTTTACAGAAAAGTAAGATACATACCCAACTTGTTGAATACTTTTCACTTGCAAGGGTAATTTCACCAACTCATTTTTCCGAGGGTCAATATGACAAAAATTTAAATCTTAAAATAACAACAACAACAACAACAACAATATACACAGTATAATTTCATAAGTGAGGTCTGGGGAAGATAATGTGTACGCAAATTTTGTCCCTATCTGAGGAGGTAGGGAGGTTGTTTCTGAAATCTTAATTCTTAAAATCTTAAAATGTTCACTTAAATTTCGTTTAACGCGAAACATTTCAGACATTTTGAGATGTATGGATATTTTGTTTGGCTTTTTTTTTAAATATCCTGTTTAAAAAATAAGTTAGAAAAAATAAGTTAGAATTTTGAGACGTATGTATATATTTCGAATGAAGACTTGGGATATTTTTTTTTTCTATTTCAGGACCTGGAGATTTGTTAGTACTATAAATGCGACTTTAATTTTGATGTTAGTTAGTTAAGGTAGTCGATATTATTTCTACCTAGTCATTGTTTATTTGTAGTTGGAAAACTTTGCCAATTGCTTTCAAATGTAATTGACAGGCACGTCAACGAGATAAATTTTTATTTTATTTGATCTTATTCTTTTTAAAGGATTTAGCTGATAATCATAATTAATTCTTTAAATTAGAGTACTTTGGATTTACACTTAATTCTTATCTATGCATTACCAACCTAGTTTGGAGCCGAACCGCGTTTCCTTAGTTTTTCTATCTTTTTCTTAATTTTGAGTTGGTATTATTTGAAACAAAAAAGAAATGACATTGTTTTCTTTTTCAATTCTTTTATTTCCTTATTGTCTTAAGTCCAATCACATATTATATAGGCATTATGTATATAATAATATATACAGTTATTATTTTTATTATTACATGATGAGTCTTGGTGGAGAATTAAAGAAATGAAATGGGTTTGGTCAAGAGAACATTTAGAGGTTTGAATTACAAGTAGAACTAGAAATTAAACAAAATGATTCATATGATTATCTCACCTATAACACATGTTATTAATTAGATTTATAGTTTGGTATATCAGAAACCATAATTAGGTTGACTTAATTTCTTGCTAATAGTCGCTGTGAAGTCTAAATGCCATTTCCATGTGGTCTCATGTGTTTTTTCATTTTTTTAATTCCTTTGTAAATCTTGGTCAAACTTTTCTTCATGTTCCAAAATAATTAAGCATTTTGATATAATATGTGGTTACCGTTATTATAGTTATCTTGTTAGTTATGCACTTTTTCCCTTTTGTGTTTTTTTCTTTTTTTGTGGTAAGTTAGAATGAAAGGTTCAGTTCTCTCTCATGTAAGAATTAAAAAAAAAAAATTAAGCTTGACTGCATTAATGACATGGAATCTCTCTTTGAGGACACACAAATAGGGATCATCAAACTGCCGATCACGGATACGCTCCAATAATAAAGAACGAGCGACCGTGCAAGCCAACACGCGACTGGGTTCAGAAATATCCAGTCTCACGAACTGATTGGCTAAGGCCTGAACATTCAAAGCAAGCGGCCTCTAACTAACTAGAATATAAGCAAGACTGCCCATACTGGCTGACTTCGTATTCAAGGCCTCGAAAACACGGAATGAGAAGAAAAACAGGTGATGACCCTTTGGGTCGTCACATTCTCCACCTCTAAAATAACCGTTCGTCCTCGAACGGACAAAAGAAAGAAGTACCTGAGTCGGGGAAAAGGTGGGGATAGCGGCTCCGCATATCAGACTCGTACTCCCAGGTCGATGCCTCAGGAGGCTGACCTCTCTACTGAACACGAACATAAGGAAAACTCTTGGATCTCAACTGACAAACCTGCCGGTCTAGTATAGCTATCGATTCCTCCTCATAAGACAAGTCCATGTCCAACTGGACAGTGCTGGAATCTAACACGTGGGGTAGATCTCCATGATACCTCCGAAGCATGGACACATGAAAAACTGGATGCACAGTTGATAAGCTAGGCGGCAATGCAAGTCTATAAGTCACCTCTCCCACTCGATCGAGAATATCAAACGGACCAATGAATCTAGGGCTAAGCTTGCCCTTCTTCCCAAATCTCATCACGCCCTTCATAGGCGACACTCGGAGCAATACCCGCTCACCAACCGTGAAGACCACATCTCGAACCTTGCGGTCTGCATAACTCTTATGCCTGGACTGAGCTGTACGAAGCCTATCCTGAATAATCCGGACCTTATCCAAGGCCTCCTGAACAAGATCCGTACCCAATAACCGAGCCTCTCCCGGCTCAAACCATCCAACTGGGGACCGACGTCGCCTACCATACAATGCCTCATAAGGAGCCATCTGAATGCTGGACTGGTAGCTGTTGTTGTAGGCAAAATCTGCTAAGGGCAAAAACTGGTCCCACGAGCCTCCAAAATCAATGACACAGGCTTGGAGCATATCCTCTAGAATATGAATAGTCCTCTCGGACTGACCGTCTGTCTGGGGATGGAATGTTGTACTCAACTCAACCTGGGTGCCCAACTCTCGTTGATCTGCTCTCCGGAAGCGCGAGGTAAACTGCGTACCCCGGTCCAAAATGATAGATGCCGGCACCCCATGAAGGCGAACAATCTCCCGAATGTAGATCTCAGCTAACCTTTCGGATGAATAGCTGGTTGCAATAGGAACAAAATATGCTGACTCGGTTAGCCTATCAACAATGGCCCAAACTGCATCGAACTTCTTCTGGGTCAACGGAAGTCGAGTAACGAAATCCATGGTAATCCTCTCCCACTTCCACTCGGGAAGCTCAAGCCTCTGAAATAATCTACCAGGCCTCTGATGCTCATACTTAACCTGCTAATAGTTCAAACATCGAGCCACATATGTAACTGTAACTTTCTTCATTCTATGCCACCAATAATGCTACCTCGGATCCTGATACATCTTCGCGGCGCCCGGGTGAATAGAATACCGGAAACTATGGGCCTCCGCTAAGATCAACTCTCGAATCCCATCAACATTGGGCACACAAACTTGGCCCTGCAATCTCAAAACTCCATCATCACTAAGGTAACCTGCTGGGCACCTCCACGCTGCACTATTTCTCTGAGGACACACAAATGGGGATCATCAAACTGCCGATCACGGATACGCTCCAATAATGAAGAACGAGCGACCGTGCAAGCTAACACACGACTGGGCTAAAAAATATCCAGTCTCACGAACTGATTGGCTAAGGCCTGACCATCCAAAGCAGGCGGCCTCTGACTGACTGGAATATAAGCAAGACTGCCCATACTGGCTGACTTCCTACTCAAGGCATCGGCCACCACATTGCCTTCCCCGGATGATATAAAATGGTGACATCATAATCTTTCAACAACTCCAACCACTTCATCTGCCTCAAATTCAACTCCTTTTGCTTGAACAAGTACTGAAGACTCTTGTGGTCAGTGAACATCTCACATGCCACGCCATACAAATAGTGCCTCCAAATCTTCAAGGCGTGAAAAATAGCTGCCAACTCTAAATCATGCACTGGATAGTTCTTCTCATGAATCTTCAATTGCCTCGAAGCATAGGCAATAACCTTGCCACCCTGCATCAACACTGTATCAAGCCCAATACGGGAAGCATCACAATAGACTGTATAAGGCCCTGATCCTGTGGGCAAAACCAACATCGGTGCCGTAGTCAGAGCCGTCCTGATCTTCTAAAAGATCGCCTCACACTCGTCCGACCATCTGAACTGGGCACTCTTCTGGGTCAAGCTGGCCACCGAGGTTGCAATAGACGAAAACCCCTCCACACACCGACGGTAGTAGCCTGCCAATCCCAAGAAACTCTGAATCTCTGTAGCTGATGCTGGTCTAGGCTAGTTCTTGACTGCCTCAATCTTCTTCGAGTCCACCTGAATACCCTCTGCTAATACAACGTGACCCAGAAATGATACTGAACTCAGCCAGAACTCGCACTTGGAGAACTTGGAATATAACTGACCCAGAAATTCTACTGAACTCACCCAGAACTCGCACTTGGAGAACTTGGAATATAATTGACTATCCCTCAGAGTCTGAAGAACCATTCTAAGGTGCTGCTCGTGCTCCTTCTAGGTGCGGGAGTATACCAAAATATCATCAATGAAGACTATCACGAACATGTCCAAATATGGCCTGAACACTCGGTTCATCAACTCCATAAATGCTGCTGGGGCATTGGTCAACCCAAATGACATAACCAAGAACTTATAATGCCCATACCGAGTACGGAAAGCTATCTTAGGGACATCAGATGCCCTAATCCTCAACTGATGGTAGCCAGATCGCAAGTCAATCTTGGGGAATACCCTGGCACCCTGAATCTGGTCGAACAAATCATCAATCCTCGGTAGTGGATACTTATTCTTAATTGTTAACTTGTTCAATTGCCGATAATCAATGCAAATCCTCATCGAACCATCCTTTTTCTTCACAAATAACACCGGTGCACCGCAAGGCGAAATGCTGGGTCTAATGAAACCTTTCTAAAGCAAATCCTGCAACTGATCTTTTAACCCTTTTAACTCTGGTGGGGCCATGCGATATAGCGGGATAGAAATGGGCTGAGTGCCCGTAGATAGATCCATACAAAAGTCGATGTCCCTATCGGGCAGCATACCCGGCATGTCTGATGGGAAAACCTCAGGGAACTCCCGAACAATGGGAACAGAATCAATAGAAGGGACCTCTGTACTGGAATCGCGAGCATATGCCAGATAAGCTAAACACCCCTTCTCGACCATGCGTCGAGCCTTCACATATGAGATAACACTGCGAGTGGAATGACCTGGGGGTGCCTCTCCACTCTAAACGAGGCATGCCCGACAACGCTAAGGTCACAGTCTTGGCATGGCAGTCCAAGATAGTGTGATAGGGGGATAACCAATCCATACCCAATATGATATCGAAGTCAACCATATCTAAGAGCAACAAGTCTACACGGGTCTCAAGACCCCCAATCACTGCAACACACGAACGATGGACTCGGTCAACTATGATAGAGTCACCCACTGGTATAGACACATATACAGGAACACCCAATGCATCACTAGACATGACCAAGCATGGTGCGAAATAAGATAAAACATATGAATATGTAGACCCTGGATCAAATAGTACCGAAGCATCTCGATCACAAACCAGAATCGTACCTGTGATGACTGCATCTAAAGCCTCAGCCTCGGGCCTGGCCTAAAGAGCATAACAATGGGGTTGTGCCCTACCACTCTGAACTGTATCCCTAGGTCGATATGCTGCTAGCTGACCTCTGCCCATGGCGGTTTTAGCTCCACCTCTATGACCTCTACCTCCACCTCTAGTACCTCTACCCCCTCCTCTAGCTGGCTGGGCTGGCTGTGGAGCACCTGTGCCTGAACTATGGCACGAGAACCCCGGTGCTCGAGGGCAAAATTTGGCAATATGACCTGTGTCACCACAAGTGTAACAAGCCCTCGGCTACTGAGTCTACTGTCCCAGTCGACCTGAATGACCTCCACGGAAACTCTGAAGTGGTGGTGCGCTGATAGGAGCTGGCGGTGCACTGGATGACTGTTGATCAAAATAGTGTGCCTGAGAACCACTGCCATCTGATGTACCGTGAGAAACCTGAAGGGCTGACTGAAAGGGCCTAGGAGGATGGCCTCTACCATATGAATCTCTACCTCCAGACGTGGTACCACTGAATCTGCCGGAATGACGGGCTCTCTTGTCTCCCCCATGACCACCTCTCTGTGACAGAACCATCTCAACTCGGCGGGCAACATTGGCCGCCTCCTGAAAGCTGATCTCACTACCAGTCTTCCTAGCCATTTGGAGACGAATCGGCTGAATCAAATCATCAATAAATCTCCTCACCCTCTCTCTCTCGGTGGGAAGTATGACAAGAATATGGCGAGATAGATAAATAAACCTGGTCTCATACTGAGTGACCGTCATAAAACCCTGCTGGAGGCGCTCAAACTGCTTTCGATAAGCATCTCTCTGAGTAACGGGGAGGAACTTCTCCATAAACAACTCTGGAAACTGCTCCTAAGTCAAAGATGGCGACCCTGCTGGCCTAGCTAAACAAAAATCCCTCCACCAAATCTTGGCGGATCCAGATAGGCGAAATGCAGCAAAATCAACTCCATTAGACTCAACAATGCCCATGTTCCGAAGAGCCTCATGGCAGCTATATAAGAAATCCTGGGGGTCCTCAGAAGAAGTACTGTTGAATGTAGTAGTGAAGAGATTGGTAAACCTGTCCAGCCTTCACAAAGCATCTGAGGACATAGCCGCGCCATCGCCGGTCTGAGCAACTACTCCCGGCTGAATTTCCATAGCTGGTTGAACCACTGGAATCTGACCCTGGGGAGCTACCTGCTCCGGGGTACGGACTGCTGAGCGGTAGATGAGGAAGTGTATGTTCTCTCCATCTGCGGAAGAACAGGGTTGAAATTCAATCGCTATTTGAGAAAACAGAACCGCACGACAAGAAAGAACAGATGTGAAGTTTTTCCTAACTCTGTAGCCTCTGGGGGATAAATACAGACGTCTCCGTACTGATCCCTCAGACTCTACCAAGTTTGTCCGTTAGTTGTGAGACCTATGTAACCTAGTGCTCTGATACCAACTTGTCACGACCCGAATTTCCCACCCTCGGAGGTCGTGATGGCGCCTACTTGTGGAAGCTAGGCAAGCCAAACTTGATTAATTTTTCATTAATATACAAATCCTTTTAACGATTCTTCGACAATAATATATAAACAATAATATTAAACGGAAGTCTTAGCATTAAATAAAACTGACTAGCAAAGCGGAAAGTTTAACAAATCTTCTACCCAAGACTGGTGTCACTATACTCACGAACTGCTAAAAATACTAAATACAACGTCTGAAAGAAAACATAAACTATTTTTCTCGAACATAATGAGAACAAACTAAAAAAGAGGATAATGGAGACGTCGGGCCTGCGAACGCCTGCAAGGCTACCTCGGGTCTCGCTGGACTGAAGGCCTTCTCCCGCACTAATGCTGCTGCTACTGCTACTCGAAACCTGGATCTGTGCAAAATAGCATAGAGTATAGTATCGGCACAACCGACCACATGTGCTGGTAAGTGTCTAGCCTAATCTCGGCGAAGTAGTGACGAGGATAGACCAGACTACCATATAAACCTGTGCAGTTTCACAAATATACAGCGGAATCGAAATGCAAAACAGATAAACAATATGGGAGGGGAAGCATGCTGTGGGGAGTATAAAATTTTCCAAATAAGAGTTGTCTAGTAACAAAGGAAAACAACACAACTCAATAGTATGTAATGAAACAGAAATCAATAAGTGCACGACATCACCCTTCGTGCTTTTACTCTCATACTCACCAAGCAATAACATGTGCACGACATCACCTTTCGTGCTTTTACTTTCATTCCTCACATATATCAATAGAATCGGCACAGAATGGTACATCGTGCGGCACGACATCACCCTTCGTGCTTTAACACTCTTTTCGCATAATAAGCGAACATGGCACGACATCACCCTTCGTGCTTTACACTCTTTCCTTACCATAACCAAACAATGTACGGCATCACTCTTCGTTCTTTAACACTCTTCCTCACCCAAACAACAATCACAAACAAGGGCAAGGGAATAAATAAACAATGATGGAAATCCCGGCAAGGGAACACAAACAAGTAATTTAAAAACCCGGCAAGGATACAACATCAAAAATCTCAACGTCCCGGCAAGGGAAAATATTCAATAATCAACAACGTCCCGGCAAGGGAAAATATTCAATAATCAACAACGTCCCGGCAAGGGAACAAATCATTAACTCTTTACCTTTCGTTCATTTTCATCTCATAGTTCACATTATCACTCGAGTCAATGCTCCAAAGATTTATTTGTCTCATATACCTTCACAATTGTATTTCAACTCGAGCCAACGCTTTAAAGATTTATTTGTCTCATATACCTTCACAATTGTATTTCAACTCGAGCCAACGCTCCACAAATTTCAAAGATCGCAATTTCTTTCACAAGATCTTTACAACTCATAGAAGCCATCAATGAAGTAGGGAAGATATAATAAAATCCCAACTATTCGCAATTAAGGACTCACGGTCATGCTAGACACCAATGAATAGATACTCATCACCATGCCTATACATCGTACTCGACACTTAACAAGTACCAAATAAGACTCAACTCCTATTCCCTCAAGCTAGGGTTAAACCAAACACTTACCTCCACTTCCACGGCCAAATCAATCCACAACAACCACTTTCTCTCTCGAATTAGGCTCCAACTCAATCAAATCTATACAATAATGACTTCTTAATATCAATATATGCTAAACAAATCAAACCCAATGTCTAATTATAGATTTCCAAGCTTTCTTTCCAAAAATTCCAAAATCGCCCCCGGGCTCACTTGGTCAAAATACGAGGTTCGGACCAAAATCAAATCCCCCATTCATCCACGAGCCCGAATATATAATTTGTTCTCAAATTCGACCCCAAAACGAGGTCTAAATCAAGAAAAAGTAAAAAATCCTAACTCTACCCATTTTCCCCAATTTCTACCCTAAATTACATGATTTAAGCTTAAAAATTTGATAAATAATAATGGAAAATGAAGAAAACAAGTTAAGATTTACTAACCCAAGAAGTGTTGATAAAAGAGAGCTTCAATGGATGCCTAAGGACCTTGGAGAAGAAGGGGTTCAAGTATTTTTTGCGAAAATCCCGTATCTATCATTCTGAAATTTTTAAAATATAACTGGGTAGAATTTGCCCTTCGTGTTCGTGGAAAGGGAGTCGCGTTCGCGAAGGGTTGACTCAACCGACCATCGCGTTCGCGATGGGAAATGACGCGAACGTGAAGAGAAAAGGCTAGGGTCCAGGATTTTAAGTCTACGCGAACGCGTGGACACCTACGCAAACACAGTGAAGGAAGTTTCAAGGCTACGCATTCGCGAGTGATGGTATGCGAACGTGAAGAGGAAAATTTGGCCAAGTCCCCCAAGGTTAATTAACGCTATGCGAATCCGAGTGTGCTGACGCGAACGCGAAGGAGGATGAAGCTGAAGCTTCGCGAACGCGTGGGATATATCGCGAATGGGAAGAAGAAAATGAGTTCTGCAATAGCTGAAGCAAACCTGCACTTTTCCTAAGTCCGAAACCACTCCGAAACACCTCCAAAATACTCCCGAGCCCTCGGGGCTCCTAATCAAACACATACACTAACTCAACAACATCCTACGAATTTAACCGTGCGATCAAATCGGTAAATTAACATAAAAAAATACTGAATCAAACCTCATAATCAATAGTTTTTTCTTCAAACTTCATAAACTTTCAAATTTAGAGTTTTAAGTCCGAAACACGTCAAACGACGTCCGATTTCAACCTAACTTCACAGAAATATCTTAAACCACATATAAGACCTGTACCGGGCGCAGGAACCAAAATACGGGCCCGATACCAACACGTTCTAATCAATTTATATTTCAATTTTCCTTAATAATTTCTGAAAAATAATTTTACTCAAAAATTCATTTCTCGGGCTTGAAACCTCGGAATTCTATTTCGGGCATACGCCCAAGTCCCATATTTTTCTACGGACCCTCCGAGACCGTCAAATTACGGGTCCGGGTCCGTTTACCCAAAATATTGACCAAAGTCAAATTTATTCATTTTAATACCAAATTTTAATATTTTTCACAGAATTTCATATTTAGGCTTTCCGGCTACGTGCTTGGACTGCGCACGCAAATCGAGGCAACTAAAAATGAGGTTTTCAAGACCTCGGAAGCACGAAATGAGAAGAAAAACAGGTGATGACCCTTTAGTCGTCAGAGTTTGGTCAAGAGAACATTTAGAAGTTTGAGTTACAAGTAGAACTAGTAATTAAACAAAATGATTCATATGATTGTCTCACCTATAACACATGTTATTAATTAGATTTATAGTTTGGTATATCAGAAACCATAATTAGGTTGACTTAATTTCTTGCTAATAGTCGCTGTGAAGTCTAAATGCCATTTCCATGTGGTCTCATGTGTTTTTTCATTTTTTTAATTCCTTTGTAAATCTTGGTCAAGCTTTTCTTCATGTTCCAAAATAATTAAGCATTTTGATATAATATGTGGTTACCGTTATTATAGTTATCTTGTTAGTTATGCACTTTTTCCCTTTTATGTTTTTTTCTCTTTTGTGGTAAGTTAGAATGAAAGGTTCAGTTCTCTCTCATGTAAGAATTAATTTTTTTTTTTTTTTTAAGTTTGACTGCATTAATGATATGGAATCTCTCTTCTTTTTTTTTTTTGCACTAAAAATGAATTGGAATCTATTCGTCGTGGATTAGTTCATCGAAACAAATAGGATTAGGATTCAGTTATTTCCCCAATTTGGGGAAAAAATGAAACAGGAAAATACATTCGTCAAATTAATTGGTGATTCTATGCACAAATAAAATCGACAGATTTGAATTAAAATTTTACTTAAGAATTTACTTGTTTAATAGGAGTATAAACAAGTAAATATGAAAATATTTATAGTTGCACCAAATCGAATAAGAATTTGTCTTTTTAACTTATTAGGCTCTAGAATAATTGAAATCATATATATGATGGGAGTTATAGCGTGTAACTTAAACATATAAAGATATTTAAATTGTACTACTACAGAGAAATCAGCAGGTTTAACTACTTTGAACAATATTTAATTGATTTTTAGTTTTCTTTTTTCCCCTCTTACATGACCTCTCTTTATGTAACAAAAAAACCAGAGAGGAAATGTACCCTAATTCCTGACCTTTTTTTACTTATGATATACTGACTACATATATTCACCACTTTGTCATAAATGAAAGACTAGAACAAGGATTTGACTTTCTAAATTAAGAAAGTGATAGAGCCAAGACCCCATATGCAAGGGTTCACATGGATAGACCTCTTAATTACTTCTTATCAAAGAAAATAAATTAAAACCATCCACTGGAAATTAAAACTTATGGACGGTCTAAATCATATTAATTAACCATCCACTGGAAATTAAAACTTATGGACGGTCTAAATCATATTAATTAACCATCCACTGGGAATTAAAACTTATGGACGGTCTAAATCATATTAATTAAGCAAAAAAAAAAAAAGAACATGCATATACACGTAAAATTTGTATTTGAATTGTAATTAACCAACGCTGCGATCGGCCACTGCCCCATGCACGTGCTCGATCACCTGCTCTTAAAACTCTTCGTGTTAACCACATAAAAGGGATGATTCATTATATTTCAACTATTGCATCGATGCCATGTGCTCACTTGCTTTTAAAACTCACTCCGCCATTAATTCTCCCCGTTATAGTATTAGTTTTAATATAATTTTCTTGTAAGTAGAGTAAACAATGAACCTAACATTTTCGAATTCTGCGTTGTTTAGTTTTGAAGAATAACCAAAACCAGTGTATATATAGTTTAATATAAATTTATTAAAGTCAATGGGTATGGTTGCATGCATTAATGTTATACCATCTTGATGGGATAAAAATTAAGAGCATGCATGTATCCTTTGAGATTCCACGTAAAATGTTCTGCAGACTGCAACTTGCAAATTAAAATTATGACGTGTATGATCATTTGCGGGTTGGACAAACCCAATAGCTTTTGTATTGACCTGTATTAGAAAATTTATTAAATATAAATAATTTTTTAATTACAAACTCAGTAACTAAGACAACTTAGACAAGTTATAAGTTTGACGACAAATTACGAATCCATAAACTTCAAATTCTAGTATCGCTTCTAGATATCTAGCTCATTATCCTAATAAGGAGTCTACTTTAGGGGAATGAATTATTTTTGTGGTTGTTGGTTTCGATCGAGGATCCCTTAACGACCCCTTCTGTTTAAGTGACCCTTCTGCTATTATAAAAATGTATGTCACTCATTTTCTTTTGTGTCCTTTTGAACTTAATTAGGATATGCTTACACCCCTATTACATAATTTATCTATCAATACTATATTATATTAAAAGTACAAAGGTCTTACTGAAATTTTTTTCGCCTTTTTTACCATTAAAAATAGAGTTCACATTGGACAAAATAGTAACTTAACAATAACAACCCAGTAAAATCCCACAAGTGGGATCTGGCAGGGTAGTATGTACGCAAACCTTACCCCTACCCCGAAGGAGTAGAGAGGCTATTTCCGGAAGACCCTCGTCTCAAGATAATAAGAAAAACAAAAAGGAGAGAATATTAGTTTCACCATAGAGATCATATGAAAAATAGGAACATAAAATGCAGAACGAAAAATGCAAAATAAAAATGATGACTAGTAAATAGGTCCTGCACCGAAAAGCGAAAATAGTAAAACACGACAATGTCCCTAGCTATTTTAGACAAAAACCCTACCAGACTAGGCTCACAACAGTACAAGGTAACGCAAGACTCAACTACCTCCTAGCCTACAACCGTAATACTCGACCTCCATAACTTCTTATCAAGTGTCATGTCCTCGGAAATCTGAAGCCTCGCCATATCTTGCTTGATCACTTCTCCCCAATACTTTTTAGCCCGTCCTCTACCTTTTCTCGTGCCCTCCACAACCAGTCGCTCACACCTCCTTACTGGAGCATCTGGGCTTCTCATCTGTATATGTCCAAACCATCTGAGCCTCGCTTCCCGCATCTTGTCATCAATGGGAGCCACGTGCATCTTCTCCCGAATATCATCATTTCTAATCTTGTCCATCCTAGTGTGTCTGCACATCCACCTTAACATCCTCATTTCTGCTACTTTCATCTTTTGGATATGTGAGTTCTTAATATGCCAGCACTCAGCCACATGCATTATGGCCGGTCTAACCACCGCTTTATAGAACTTACCTTTGAGTATCGTTGGCGCTCTCTTGTCACACAAAACTCCGGATGCTAACCTCCACTTCATCCATCCTACCCCAATACTGTGTGCGACATCCTCATCGATCTCCCCACCCCCGCGGATAACCGAACCAAGGTACTTGATGCTACCTCTACTTGGGATAACCTGTGATTCAAGCCTCACATCCACGCCCACTTCCCCCGGCTCAGTGCTGAACTTACACTCCAGGTATTCCGTCTTTGTTCTTCTCAGCTTGAAACCTTTAAACTCAAGAGTCTGTCTCCAAACTTCTAGTCTCTCGTTAACATCGGATCGTGACTCATCAATCAGAACTATGTCATCGGTAAATAGCATGCACCGTGACACCTCCCCTTGAATATGGTTTGTTAATCACGAGAGCGAATAAGAATGAACTGAGCGCAGAGCCTTGGTGTAACCCCATTTCAACCGGAAAATGCTCAGAGTCTCCTACTACTATCCTAACCCGAGTCTTATCCCCATAATACATGTCCCTAATCGCCATAATATAGGGAACCGACACACCTTTTGTCTCCAAGCATCTCGAGATAAATTCTC
The DNA here is from genome assembly GCA_026770625.1 of Nicotiana glauca. Classification (NCBI taxonomy): domain Eukaryota; kingdom Viridiplantae; phylum Streptophyta; class Magnoliopsida; order Solanales; family Solanaceae; genus Nicotiana; species Nicotiana glauca. Next base: position 23,393 of record MU760917.1, on the reverse strand, counting down.
TAGGAACCTTGTCATACGCTTTCTCTAGGTCAATAAACACCATGTGCAGATCCTTCTTTCTCTCTCTCTGTACAGTTCCACCAACCTCCTAACAAGGTGTATAGCTTCTGTGGTAGAACGGCCCGGCATGAACCCGAACTAGTTTTCGGATACAGACACTGTCATCCTCACCCTCGCTTCAATGACCCTCTCCTATACTTTCATGGTATGACTCAGTAATTTAATACCCCTATAATTGTTACAACTTTGGATATCACCTTTGTTCTTATACAATGGAACCACCGTACTCCACCTCCACTCATCCGGCATCCTCTTCATCTTAAAAATAACATTAAACAACCCAGTCAACCATTCCAAACCTGCTCTCCCTACACACTTCCAAAATTCCACCAGAATCTCGCCTGGCCCGGTTGCTCTGCCCCTACTCATCTTACGCATAAGCCCCACAACCTCCTCAACCTCGATACGCCTGCAGTGCCCAAAGTCACAGTGACTCTCGGAATGCTCCAATTTGCCTATCACAATATCCCGATCCCCTTTTTTATTCAGAAGTTTATTGAAGTAAGCCTGCCATCCCTCTTAGTTTGGGCATCTTCCATCAGTATCCTATCATCTTCGTCCTTGATGCATCTCACTTGGTCCAAATCCCGAGCCTTCCTCTTTCTCAACTTGGCTAGCCAGAATAACTTCTTCTCTCCGGCCTTTTCCCCTAGTTCTTCGTACATACGACCATAAGCCGCAGTCTTAGCCTCCGTGACTGACAATCTAGCTTCCTTCCTAGCTACCTTATATCTTTCCATGCACGCTCGCCTCTCCTTTTCACCTATTCTCCCCACTAACTTCATGTATGTTGCCTTCTTCGCTTCCATTTTACCTTGGACCACTTCATTCCACCACCAGTCTCTTTTATGCCCACTAGAGACACCGGTCGAGACCCTTAATACCTTTCCCGCAGACGCCCTTATACAATCTACTTTTTCTGACCACATAATGTTTGTGTTCCCACTGCTCCTTCAAGCACCCATAGCCGATAGCCGCCACTCCAGCTCTTGGGCTTTATCCTTTGTCAAATCTCCCCACCTAATTCTCGGTGTTCCCCGAGCAGTTCGTTTCCTCCTCTTTAACCTAATACCAACGTCTATCACCAATAGTCTATGTTGCGTAGCGAGTGTCTCACTCGAAATCACCTTGCAGTCCTTGCATAGCCCGCTGTCACACCTCATGAGGAGGAGATAATCAATTTGAGTCTTTGCTACCGCATTTTGAAAAGTAACCAAATGCTCATTCCTCTTCGGAAATCTAGAGTTCGCAATCATCAACCCGAAAGCCTTAGCGAAGTCCAACAATATCGTACCTCTTCCATTCCTCTCCCCAAAACCAAAGCCTCCATGCACCTCGCCATAATCACCTGCGGTCGCCCCAATATGACCATTGAAATCCCCTCCTATGAATAGCTTCTTAGCAGGCGGAACCTGGCGCACAATCTCATCTATCCCCTCTTAGAAGCATCGTTTAACCTCCTCATCTAGGCCCACATGCGGCTCATAGGCGCTAATGACGTTTAGGGTGTACTCATCAACCACCAACTTAATAACCATCAATCTATCATTTACTCGTCTAACTTCGACCACAAACTCTCTAAGTTCCCTATCCACCAAAATACCCACTCCATTCTTACCTCTCTCGTCCCCTGAGTACCATATTTTTCACACGAATAACTATATGTTGCATTTTCAAGAAAGATACAATATCGACAACAAAAGTTCTGGTTATGGGAGAGCCCGTCCACATCCTTCACACTCGACCCTACCCACCTTGTCTCCTGAACACACGCTATATTGACCTTCCTCTTCTGGAGAATCTTCGCCAACTCTATAGACTTACCCGTCAATGTACCTACGTTCCATAACTCGATTCTTAACCTATAGGCACCCTTGTTCCCTTTACCTCCCTTGCCTCCTAACCCACCCCCTAACCCCTGCCCTACCTCCCGCCCCATCCCCCGCTCCCCCAAGGACATGACCTCACTCGACCATCCCAGACCACATCCACTATACCTACGATAGACTAAGGGGAATCACTAACACACACAAGGCAACATACCAAGTTAGACAAAGACACTCTATAATAAGCGCACTAATGCGATGGATAAACAAATAGGAACAAAGATTGCAATAATTTAACTAACACGATAAAAAAAATGAATAATGGGAGGTACCAACTCCCGCTAGTAGAACCTGGGTATTGTCTTGGTATATACGATGATGTTGCGTCCATCTAGCACGTTCGCGTCCAACTCCTGCCGACCCTTGTTGACCCTTATTGGGTTTGTTCCTTTTAACCGCACACGCTCGTCCCGCTCACCGCTAATAGCCACAGTCCCTAACCTGGACTTTCGACTAGGTGTATTCCGTATGCTGAGAATCCCGACGCACCGCCCCATTTCCTGCCAGCTGGAATGCTCTACTAATTTTGCGCGTGCACTTCCCTCCCGCCACCAAGTGGACGCAAAAATGCTACCTGTAACACACAAAATACACCACGGGACCAAGAAAAATAAAGGAATATAGGGTTGCCACCGTCACCACTAATGAACACCGATCTGGTGTTGGTCCAATTGGAGTCGCCGGACCGGTCTGACATCGCCGGAGAACACCGGCGCTGCAGAGACACAGCGGGCAGAGAAAGAAGAAGAAAAGAAAAAGGAAGGAGAAAAGAAGAACATGGGAGGGGGTTAGGCTGCAACCAGACTAAACAGAAGAAGAAGAAAGAAGAGACGGCGCCGGCGCGGGGACAAGTCACCTGAAAAAATTAGCTGCTTCTAGAATTAAGAGGGAGGAGAAGAAGAAAAAGTGAAAAAATAAACGAAAAGAGAGAAGGGAGGAGCGAGAGAGAATAGAGGGAGAGGAGAGAGAGGGGGGAGGGTCGGGGTCACTTACCTGGTCGCCGTTGCCGGAGGGTTCGCCGGCAACATTAACAGTCTGACGTATATTTTTAAACGTTAAAATCCAATTTCGAGGAAAGAGAAAATTCGGGCAGAAAGTCAACGCAAAACATGAGAAATGAAAAAATAGTAACTTAAATATTTTCCTAATATGCATAACTTTCAAATCAAATAAAATACTATTTATTAAATTGTTCCTTATTTGAAGTATGTACGACTCATAACTAAAATTTTGGTTACGAGCTCTTCCTTTTAAAATTAGTAGAAACTTAATATTTAGGATTTCAAAATAAATATTGTCGGGGAGAACTAGCAGTATGTAGATATTTTTAATTCAAATAAAATATTATTTATTGAATCTTTTCTTATTTAAGGTATGTAGGACCCCCTAACTAAAATTTTGGTTATGAAATCTTCCCTTTTAAAATTAGTAAAATATTTAATATTTAGAATTTCAAAATAAAACTTTTCTGGGAGAACTAAGAGTATGTTTTCGTTTCCTTCTATTTTCTTACGGCAATTTCCCTTTTAAATATGTTTAGGCATTCATTTTTCTTATAGGTAACTTAGAATTTTAAGGGATAGTGAGAGGTTTAACTTAATAAATTTTTTAATTATTAAATGAAATTTTAAAATATAACATAAAAATAATGAAAAGATAAGTATTGCTTGAATACGAAAGGAAATAATCTTTATTTTCTCTATTATTATAAAAGTAAAAATCCCCAGTAAAAAAAAATAAATTATTTTTTTGAATGTTAGGAATAAATAATCAAATATTTGAATTAATTAATTAGAAAAATAATTCAAATTTAATTATTTTTTAAAATCTCATGTTAGTAAAGTTATTTTCAAATTGATCAAACTCTTAAGTTACACAAATTTGTTTCCACAAGGAAAGCACTAGCGGTGAAAAAAATTAAAAAATTGAGAAAAAAATAGTTATATTATAGTATTGTTAGTTACTTATTTTGAGTATTAGGTAACAAAATTAATTATAATTCATGATATATTCCCAAAGTTCTCATAAATCAGAATATGGCACAACAGACTTTTATTGGACAAGGTTTCTTTATTTAGTGAACTAGCTAAATTGGATCAACATTTATTATTAAGAATAAGAGCTGATATATTTTTAATTTTTGTTCAATAACTCACACATATTATTTAATAATAGTCACGTCATTTTTTAAAACTATATACTCACTGAAATGGGGTACACGCGCAAAGCGCGTACCCTAAGACTAGCTAATAAAATATATCTTCATTAAGATTGTTATATTTGTTATTCATTGTGATGACCCGATAAGTCACTTTGAGTTTTAGCCTTCATTTCTATGTTTCGAGACCTTAAATAGCTCTGTTTAGCCTTTTTCAATTTGCGTGCGCATTCCGTGTCTTTTTTCGAATAAGTTTTATGTGATTTTTTTTGAAGAAAATGTGAAATTTTGCCTTAAAACTCATTTGAGTTGATTACTTTTGTGTAAGCGGACCCGGATCAGTATTTTGACGGTCCAAGTGGGACCGTATCATTATTTGGGACTTGAGCATATGCTCGGAATTGAATTCGGAAGTCCCTAACTTGATTCGAAAACTAGTAATTTGAAGGTTTAAAGAATTCCTAAGTTTGATCGTTGGCTAATTTTGTTGCTACCAGGTTCAAATTTCAGTTCCGGAACTTGGTATAGGTTCATTTCACTATTTGTTACTTGTCTGCAAATTTGATGCAAAACGGAGTTGATTTGACGTGAATCGGACGTCCGGTTGTAAATCTATATGTTCTTGAGTTTCTTTGAAAACGTCATTCATTTTTTATGTCTAATTTGTGGTTTAGGTATTATTTTGGTGTTTTAATCACGTGAGCAAGTCCATATGATGTTATTACACTTGTGTGCATATTTAGTTTGGAGCCCGAGTAGCTCGGGTGAGTTTCGGATAGGCTACAGAGTGACTTTTGGATTTAGGCAATTGCTGGTTCTAAGTTTTCTGATATCTGGTGCATCCTTCTTTGCAATCGCGAAGCTACTCTCGCAATCGCAAAAAGTAACCTGGGCTGGGGGTGGAATTTCCTCTATGCGAACGCGAGGCTTAGGTCGAGAACGCTAATCAATGGTAGGATCACCCCTCGCGAACGTGACCAAAGCTACGCGAACGCGAGGGGTATGGGCCTGGAAAGGGGATCAGCTATGTGTTCTAAGCAAACGCAATTGGAGGGTCGCGAACGCAAAGCCTCAGGGGGAATAACCATTGTGAACGCGTAGGGCACCTTCGCAAACACGATTAAATCCTTATGCTAGTAATCTTAAAATGTTCCAAAGACGAGATTTTCTTCATTTTCACCATCTTCACGTTAGAGCTCGGCCTAGAGGCAATTTTGATGAGAAATTTCATCCTCACTTCATACGTTAATATATTTTAACTCGTTTATTTCATTTTCATCAACAACCATTCTAATCTTAATCTATGCTCTTTCATGGTAGAAAATTAGGAATTTGGATAGAATTGGGATTTTTTGTAAAATTGAGATTTAGACCTCAAATTCAGGTCGGAATTCGAAACTTATCACATAATCAAGCTCCGGGGTGAATTGGTAGTTGGATTTTGGTCCAAATCTTGGGTTTTGACCAAGCAAGCTCGGGGTTGACTTTTGTTGACTTTTTAGAAAAAAGTGTAGAGATCCTTGCTTTATCTGTTGTAATTATTTTTCTTAGAATTTTTTGATGATATTAAGTCGATTTTGGTTAGATTCGATTGTTTTGGAGGCGAATTTTAGAGGAAAGAACCCAGTTGAACTTTGAGTTGATTATGGAGCGAGGTAAGTATTGAGTCAAACCTTCATTTGAGGGAATTAGGAACTCTTGAACTATATGTTATGTGAATTATATGTGTAACGAAGTATATGCGAGGTGACGAGTGTATATATGTGTCAAAATAATTGTTTCCATGCTTTCTCATATTTCATGAATTATTTTATTCCATGTCTTAACTATTACATGCTTTAATTGCTTTCTGTGCCGTAACTTGTCATGGGTTATTCTTGTATTGAAATATTCGTTCCTTCCATGATTGCATGATTTATTGGTACTTGCTTTAATTGTCTTACTTGTACACTTTAACTGCTATATACTTGGTTTGTTTTGTTGCTCTTGTATTATTTGTGGCATTTCTTTGATTAGTATGTGATTCCTTTATTGTTTTGCTTCATATTCTTTAATTGTACAGATTCTTGTGAATTGAGTTGTTAGGTTGATTCATTTATTGAATTTGTTTATGGATTGGATTGCACGCCACAATCCGATTTCTTTAATCAGATTTAATTTCTTGTGAATTTGTTTATGGATCGGATTTGAATTTAAGAGTATATATTTATCTAAACTATTTTATTACGCTTTAAATATCTCATTTTGTTAATTTTATTAAAAAAGAGTCAATCTCATATGTGCAAGTCACATTCTTCTAGGCCTCGATGGACGATACAATATATAAGCCGGCCGTACTTGTGATGGTTCCCAATTATACAACATGATCATTTAGGCCTACATTGCCACATTACTATGTAATAGGCTGGTTAAAAGATCAAGTTAGTTCAGGATGCACCAAGACACAAGAAGGAGAAGGGGTGGGGGAGGGGGGAATGAATTATGCCACTTCCAATTTTTGCGTTTTAAAGAACCTGGCTCTTTAACCTACGAATTATAGACATAAATAGAAAGTGATCGAGTTTGAAAATTAAACAATAAAATGATTTTTATGTGAAAAGCTTTCTTTCTCACGGGAATAAAATTACTACAAACCCTCGTAGAATTTGCATCAAAACTTCATTAACTTCAAAGAGCGATTTTAGGTTACAACTCAATAATCAAATGGACTATAAACTCTAGTACCTTAACCCTTACAATCAATCCAATCGTAGCTATCCCCTTCTTGAATTTAAACTCTACCCTAGAAATCTAAACAATATTTTCAACACTGTTTACCTATGATTACACTTTTCGATAAGCAATATATGTTACAATTTAAAATAACTGACTCGAACTTAAAAACTAAAGATCTTTAGGAGCTTCGTTTGCTGGACCTGGTTCTTTAGTTGAGATAGTAACTTTTTATATGAATTGTTATTGGCCTTCGATAATATTAATGTTTGTGAAATAGCAATTGGTCTCACTATCAACAATATGATTGTGTTGATCCGCTAGACCATCTAGATCTTTAGCCCTTAATTTTGTGTTTTGAAATATCAAATAGCTACTTTTAGCCTTTCTCGATTTACATGCATAATTCTTGTCTTTTTCCAAAAAGCTTTTATGTGAAAAATTGATTAAAATATGAATTCATGCCTTAAAATTTATTTGAGTTGACTTCGATCAACGTTTTGAGCGAATGGATCTGGTTCTGTATTTTGACGGTCTCGGTAGAGTCGTGTCGTGATTTGGGACTTTGGCGCATGCACGGAATCGAAAGGTCCATAGCTTGAGTTATTGTAATTTGTTGAAAATTTGAAGTTTACAGGTTTAAAGATATTATAAATTTGACTAAAGTTTGACTTTATTGTTACCAGGTCTGATTTTTTTTTCTGGAACTTAGTATAGGTTCATTACTGTAATTATGACTTGTCTTCAAAATTTGGTGTGAAACGGAGTTGATTTGACGTGATTCAGACGTTCGGTTATTAAAATGAAAGTTCTTAAGTTTCTTTGAAAATTTCATTCGATTTGGTGTATGATTCGTAGTTCTAGGTATCATTTTGGTATTTTGATCACGTGAGAGAGTTAGTATAATGTTTTTGGACTTGTTAGCTTATTTGGTTTGGAGTCCCGAGGGCTCAGGCAAGGTTCAGATATGCTTCAGAGCGGTTTTGGACTTAATAGCTGGTGAAAAATCTGGTTCTGGTGCAACCTCTGATCTCGCATTGGCGTGATCAATGTTCGCATTTGCGAATTGTCAAAATCCCAGTCAGGTTCCCATTGCGAACCACTTCCTCGCATTTGCGAAGAATGGCTAGGCAATAAGGGATCGCGTTTGCGATCAATAGGTCGCATTTCTGAAGGGTCAAAGTTCGCATTATGCGAACAAATCATCACAAATGTGATGATAGCAGAGATGGAGCTTCTTCTCATTTGCGAAGTATGTCTCACATTTGTGAACGCCTGGTAACAATTGCGATATCTGCACCTGGTCAAACGCTGAGTTAGACGGGATTCTAGCATATTCTTTTAAATTCTCAACCCTAAACACTTTAGAGGCGATTTTCCCAAGAACTCTTCTTCCTAATTTCTTTGATAAGTGACCTTAATCTAATTTCTTTTAATTACCCATTACATTTTCTAAGTTTTCATCATTAAATATAGGATTTCCATGGTAGATATAGGGGATTTGGGTAGAATTAGGGATTTTTATAGAATTAAAATTTAGACCTCGAATTAAGGTCGAATTTTGAAATAAATTATATAACCAGTCTCCGGGGTGAAATTGTGAACAAATTTTGATCCAAAATTTTGGGTTTAGACCAAGGGGACTCGGGGCTTGACTTTTGTTGACCTTTTCAATTATGATCTAAATTGAACCTTTTTCATTTTTAAAGCTATTTTGAATCGTTTGATTAATAATTTGGTAGATTTTGTTGATTTGGAGGCTTGTTCAAAAGGCAAGGTCATGGTTGAACCTTGAATTGATTACGGAGTGAGGTAAGTGTTGGGTTTAATATTGATTTGAGAAAATTAGGAACCCTCGAACTATAAGCTATGTGAAATTTACGTGTTGCGGCATATATGCGAGGTGACGAGTGCTTACACGCCGCCAAATTGCTTGTTTCCCTGATTTTTTGCTTTTTCTAAATTATTTCCCTCCATGCCTTAATTGTTATGTGCTTTCAATGCTTTCCCTGCATTTATTTGCTACTTGTTAATTATTATTCTCGTGTTAAAAATGTTAGATTTTTCCATGCTTTCATGACTCATTGCTATTTGCCTTAAATGACTTACTGTACCTCTAGTTGTCATTTGTTTGAATTGTCTTGCTATTTAGTATTCATTATGGTGGATTCTTAATATGAGATGAGATTTCCTTTCTGTTTCTGCTTCATGTCCATTATTCGTAGAGGACTCTTGTGGTTCAAGTTGTTAAATTAAATGCACTTGTTGATTTATTTATATTGTACAGTGGGATCGGGTTGCGCGTCGCAACAAATGAAATAAGGGCGGATTGATATGATGAAATAAGGGTGAATTTATATTGATCTGGTGCAATCGGGTTGCGCTTTGCAATAGGTGAAATAAGGGTGGAATGATATAATGAAATAAAGATGAATTATGACATTGATTCTGATAATGCGGTGGGACCGGATTGCGCGTTGCAACATATATTTATTTACTATTGTTGATATTATTACGGTAGAATAAGGGAGGATTGTGTTGTACGGTGGGATCGGATTTCGCGTCGCAACAGTCTGTGTTTCTACTTCCTTATTGTGTTGTGTTGGCTTCGGTATCTTCATACAAGACTCTAAGGGTTGGTATTTCTGGCATTTACTGGTTTCCTTTCGGAGGTTGAGTTAATTTCATGTGTTAACTGCTTTAATTTGATTCCGCATTTTTCTTCCCTGACGTTATTTTATACCGCGTACATGTTACAGTGTAAGTGACCCGCCTTAGCCTCGTCACTACGTCGTCGAGGTTAGACTTGTCATTTACAGAGTACATCGGGTCGATTGTACTCATACTACACTCTGTACTTCTTGTGTAGATTTTTGAGTTGGTCCTATCCGCGGTTAGTAGCATGCTCGGGTTGACTATCAGTGTGGAGACTTGAGGTACAACTGTTCGACGTTCGCAGTCCCCCCTCCAACTTTATCTTGGGTGTATATTTTTGTTTCAGATAGCTTTACTTTTATTCAAACCTTTATCTGTAGTATTCTAGCTAGTAGCTCGTATACTTGTGACACCAGATTCATACTGTATTAGAGATTTTAATTGTTATATTTCCGCTCTTTACTTTAGAGATAAGAGGGGTTGCTCGGATGGTAAGCAACCTCCACTTCCAACCAAGAGGTTGTGAGTTTGAGTCTCCCCAAGAGCAAGGTGAGAAGTTCTTGGACGGAAGGATGTCGGGGGTCTATTTGGAAACAGTCTCTCTACCTCAGGGTAGGGTAAGGTCTGCGTACACACTACCCTCCCTAGACCTCACTAAGTGGGATTATACTGGGTTGTTGTTGTTGTTTGTCAGCTATTTCGATTTCTTTATTATTATTCAATTTGAACTGTTGAAAATGGGTAAATATTCTAACGTTGGCTCGCCTAGAGAATGAAATGTTAGGCGTCACGATCCCGATGATGGAAATTCCGGATCGTGACAATGATGCTTTGTATAAGAGTGAGATTGACCGAAATCCGCTTCAATTAATACTCCAAAACCTAAAATATTTCGGTTAAGGAAAATAGTCCTTTTAAGATTCGGTTTTCTTGTTTTATTCTCAATTTTACACATTTTTCCCTTTTTCACACATCTTTTTCTTTTTACGCCAGTATTCCTATAATTAATAAATCCTTGTTAACCACAAACTCCTCCAATTATTATCATACTTTTAATCCACAAAGTAAATCCTTTAACGTACGATTTGCATTTGGAATATATTAGTTTCGCAGCTTCTGATTGATGTACTTCAAGAAACATGGTTCTTTTGATGCTTTCACAAATTTGTAACTCTGTTAGTACAATAAATATGTTCAAAGATCTAGTTCTTTAACAACTGTTTGTTAATCATCAAAATTAATATGAGCCCATCTCAATGTTCATCTTACAACAAATCTAGTTAGCAAAAACTATAGTTTGGATTTGGAAGAAATATTTATCACGTTAACTCAGAATGCATGCATCTCGTGTAGTTAATGTAATACATGCAAAACAGAGAGCAAGAGCTTGTAGAAAATGATTTTTGTTCATAAGTGCTTGTAGGTTTTAAGTCTTGTTTCTGTTTAACCAAAAAATAAATTTTTTGGTCAAAGCTAGAAATTAGAAGAATCGGGTTACTGATAATCGAAAAAAGTGAATAAAGAAAGAAACTTTGAAGTATTCAAGTATGTAAGCTAGTAAATTAGAGTATATTTCAATAGTTACTTGTCCTTCGACTGATTACATATTTCCCCTTTTCTAGATCCTTTTGAGAATCTATAAATATGCACGTTATGACTAAACCATAATGAGGTTATTATGAGCATTTAGTAATATTAAATGCTACGTTACATAATCATTATATTGAATGTAAATATTCCGTTACGGTTCCAGCATTTATTACTCTTGAAATGTTGTATTTGTATCTTTTCCTTTAGCCAGGTTCATTATTCTTCCCGTTGCTCGCATGTAGCTAAACTTAAATAGGGATGAGGCTTCTAAGCCTCTCATCTCGTACGTCTCTTTAACCTCCTGTCTCGTACCTCTTTTTATCCTCTTGTCTCGTATCTCTTTTTGTCCATGCTTGTTTGTAATTTTTGGATCATTTATGACCCATTGACTATTCCACGTGTCATGACACGTCACCATATATATTTATGTATATAATTTTCTCCAATACAGATAGTCCCCCCACTTTCTATTTATTCATCAGTTTGAATATTTGGGAAGTGAAATTCATTAAAGGAGAATTTTGGTCACCATTAATGCTTTGACAAAGTTGACACTTCAACTGTCACTTCCTTTTAATGAACTAGATACGTGTCACCTTCTCATTGGTTACACTATTTTGCAACACTTTTTTAAGCTTTCTTTTCGGCTTCACTCTTCACGAAGTATCAGTTATCATCATTATGGTTTCTTCATCATCGTACTTTTTTCCTTTTTCAATTATCTATTAGTATAAATATAACCTCTCTTCTTGTCTTGTTCCACATAAAGCGTATTGAACACTTTTACCCTTCGAATTTTGTTTATTATTTCTTGTTTTACTCCGACCTCTGCTTCCATTGCTTCATCGAGTTCTAACCCCAGAAATACTCCCATTCTGGATAACTTCCCTAATGCTCCGGTAAGGCATAGAAGAGGAGGTAGACTCTGTAACCTAGGTTCCACTCGTGGTAGTATGTCAACTCCTCCTTCTAGTTCTGGCCCCTCTTCTGGAATTAGAGGTTCACATTCTCAAAGGAGTTCTTCTCGTAATAAAGAATCTTCCGAGACACTTCGTGAGCCTTTAGTTGAAGAAATAGTTCCATCTGAAATTTCCTTTCACCATGATAGAGAATCCCTTAAAACTCAAATCGAATCTCTAGATCATGCTGACCTTTATCCTACTCAAATCACAGAAGTTTTAGCCCCCATAGTCCGTAAGGACTGTCATTGGAGTGATGATTTCCCAATTATCGTTCCTAATTCTAACCAGAGAATTACATCCTACTTAATAGGATATTCCTTTGTCTATACATATCCTTTTACTCTAGGGTTTAAACCGGCCATTGACCCGGTTATTCTGAATTTTTGCCATTTTTTCAATGTGTGTTTGGGCCAAATTGGTCCGATTGTATGGAGAGTTGTTGCTTGCCTGAGGTATCTTGCCAATAAGGTGAATGTTGAATTCACCTTTCCCCATCTGATTCATCTTTACTCACCAAGGCTTTTTCAAAACGGTATGTTTGGTTTAGCAGCTAGGAGTAAGAGGGTTTTAATTAGCCCTGAGGATGATAAAGATCAAGGGTGGTATGCCCGATACGTTGCTGCTCCCACTGTTGGTTTAGTGGGTAAAAAGAACGCACGCTTCCCGGAGAAGTGGAATTTTGCACGTGAGTATTAAATTTTTTCCTATGCCCCTTTTTTTTCTAGGTTTGTTTGTTTTCCTTAATCTCGTCTCTCCTTCTTTTCAGCAACCATGGGCGTTATGGAACTTGTTCCCAACTTTCGTGGTTGGGTAGATAAGTTACTGAAGATTGCCCCGATGGAGAGTAGATTGTGGAGAAATCGTTCTCCCCATTGTGGTTGGAAAGTAAAAACTTATGGTAAGGATTTTTGTTTTTACCTTATCTATATCCTAGTTGCTCTGGCTTTTAACCTTCTTTTTCTTCAGGTTTTTCCATACGAGGAGTTACTCCAGAGGCTATCTTGGAATCTCGTGATCAAGATATATTCTTGGGATCTGAAGATCAAGATATAGCTCCGAGGTCTGAAAAAAGAAAATCTCTGAAGACGAGACCACGAGCCAGGAGACGTATCGTCCCTGAAGACGAGCCTGATGTCTCCCCTAACCTACCTCTTTCTAAGCCTGTTATTACCCAGGTGATCATTCCTGATGACGATGTTTCCCCTCCTCTGGACACTCATGAATCCATAAACCAGCTTTTTATTAGTGGTTTCAGTAGCGGTCCTTTAGGTCCAGTTCTAAATGAACTTCCTCTGTCTTCTTTTACCTCTACCGTTCCTGTGATCGTTTTCTTTCCTTCATCATCTATTACTTCCATACCTTCCTCCTCTTCCCCTCCTTTAATAGTCTCTCCCCATTGTTCATCATACGGAAGCGGGTTCCTCAAGTAGGGGTTCTACTCTGAGAAGCGTGACCATTGAAGTTCCTGCTAATAGCAACCTTTTAAGGAAGTCTGGGCAAGCTGATACGTGGCTCGAGCCTCTGATTGGCCCTATTGAGAAGGCTAAACTTGAGAGTCATAGTAATATGACCCTCCTGAATGATATTGTGCATGCAAGTTTGAAGGTATTTTCTGGTTTATTATTTTATTAAGGTTTTTCACTTCAAGAGCCCTAACCTTATCTTCTTTTTTATTTATTTGAGTAGGCCAATCTCATTGGTACTAAACTTATGACTCGAGTACCCCTTTTAGAGAAATTGGCTCGTTATTTAGAGAAGGTTGTTCATGACGCAGAAGAAGTTGCTCGTGGCTCTCAATTGGAGGCCAATAATTGGAAGGGCCAGTTCGAAAGTTTACAGATCGATATAGAAAATTTGGAGAAAAGAAAAAGTACCTTGGAGAAGCAAGTTCAAACTCTAACCCCTGAACTGGCGACGATTAAGGCTACTTCATTCCAGTCTAAGAAGGAAAAAGAGTGCCTTGAATCTTCCTTTTCGGAAAAGTTGTCCAAGGTCACTGAAGAGAATAAGGCTTTAAAGGCTTTGCTCACTCAGAAAGAGATGCATGCGGGAGAGGTCGCACAAGAGCTTTCTCGGGTACAAGAAGATTACGAGCTTCTGCAGACAAGATCTATTCTCTGGAAAATTCCCATACCACACTTCAATCATCTTATGATTCCGTTTTAGTTAAGAATGAGGAACTTAAGAATGAAGTTGCTGCCTGGGAGAAAGATTATGAACTTCTTGAGGAGTCAACCAATGTTGAAGTGAGTTGGACTTTTCTAAAGTCTCGTCGTGACACCTTGGTAGAAATGAGCCAAGAAAATTTCAACCTTGAATCTGAATTAGCTAAGGTGAATGAGGCCATTAAACGAGTACAACAACCACAAGATTTTTCATCTCCCGAAGCTGGTCCTCTCGCGACTGAAATTCCTTTGGTTGAGACTTCTTCAATTGAAACTTCTTTGGTTGAGACTCCCGCAGCTGAAGTTCTTGTATCTGTCGCATCTGAAGTCCTCGTGTCTGTTGAGATTGCCACGAGTGTTACACTTTTCTTAAGTTCATCTGTGCCTATTGCTGTTAGTCAAGCTGAGATATTGCCCGTGGATGATGCCACTACGGTGATTGAAGACCAATCTTTAGTTGCTGATGATGCAGTCCCAGTTGAGTCCGCCGATGATCTTTCTTCAGTTCCTTCTTCTTAAAAGATTTTTGTAATTTGTTTGAAATTCCCTTTTTGCAGGTGCCGATCTGGAAATCTATGTTCAAAGATTTTGGTTTCTTGTGATAAATTTTTTCTTAGTCAGACTCCCAATTATTAGTTAAAGAAGTTCAAGTCCCCAAGCTTTGTTCAAGGGGAACTTTTTGTATGAACAATTTGATGACTAAGTTTTATACTTAGTCTTTAGTTTTAAAATATTAATAAGTTTGTCTTTAAACCTCCATCCGTTCTATTTGTGCCTTTTATTTTTAAGGACTTAAAGAATAGACTGCATTTTTATTCTCTGAAAAATGCTTTCAGTATCCTCATGATTAAATGACATGAGTTTTATAAAAGAGGGCCCTTTTATATTTTAACACTTGATGAAGAAGACGTCTCCACTTCATAATGGTGTTCATTGTACGATAAAAGAAATAGGAACACACATGTTTTATTTGCAACAACTTAGACAAGTTTTCATTTATGAACTTTGACAAGTTTTGAATAATCCTCTACATGTATTTGAATTACATCTATAACTTTCTCGCAACTGTTTTTCTTGTAACAGATTTTTACAAAAAAAGGAACAATACATATGGGATTTTTCTTTATAACCTGTTTTAGTACATAGTTTTTACCCTTAACCAGGGTTTTGAGAGGTGACTCCATTGTTCTCATAGGAAAGAATACTATGATGTATGCTATGACTTCTTTACTTCTACTCCGTACTTGACTCTTCTTAGGCTTGATTTTCGCTCAATCTTCATTGCCCTATATATACACGTTACTGCATGTAGTCCCCCAAGTGTTTGAATGTTGAAGTATGAAGCCTCGAGCACTTGATAGTCTCTTACACCTGGTCCTTTTCCTGAAAAGGAAATACATACGAGACTCGGGGGTACGATTATAGATGAAGACTACTCAGCCCATTTATATTTCTATCAGAATTATTGTAAGCTTGGGCCAGGAATTTTTGTTTATTCCATTTTGCCTTACAGGTCGTGACTCATCATTTAGTACAGGTGAGCGTTTTGCCTAGCATCTAAAATTGTTAGTAAAATTTTAACAACTCAAAACATAAAATTTACTATGTCGATACCTGATCGTGAGTTTTCTCTTAAAAGTAATATCTCTTTAAATGAATAGCATTCTAGTGCGAAGGAAGTACCTTCCCGTCCATTGTTTCCAACTCATATGCTCTTTTTCCTGCAATATCACGAAATCTGTAGGGTCCTTCCCAAGTAGGACTTAGTTTGCCCTCATTGGTTGCCATTGTAGATTGAAAAACCTTTTTCAGCACGAAGTCCCCAATTTTGAAGTATCTCATTCTCGCTTTCCTGTTGTAATAACGCTCGATCACTTGTTTTTGTGCGGCCATTCTTATTAACGCAACTTCTCTCCTGCCTTCTAATAGATCTAAATTGACATGCATCTCTTCGTTATTGGACACTTGTGTCGCTTGTGAGAATCTTGTACTTGGTTTTCCTATTTCTACTAGGATTAGTGCTTCAGCTCTATAAACTAAAGAAAAAGGCGTTTCACTTGTGCTCGTTTTTGTTGTTGTGCGATATGCTCACAAAACTCCGGGTAGTACTTCAGGCCAAATACCCTTTGATTCCTCTAGTCGCTTCTTTAAATTATTAATGATGACTTTGTTTGTTGATTCTTCTTGTCCATTACCCACTGGATGATAAGGTGTAGATGTAATCCTTTTTATTTGCCAACTTTCGAGAAACTCTGTGACTTGAGCTCCGATAAATTGAGGACCATTGTCACATACAATTTCTTTTGGTACACCGAACCGACAAATGATATTACGCCAAATGAAGTCCCTGACTTCTTTTTCTCGTATCTGTTTAAATGCTCCTGCCTCTACCCATTTAGTAAAATAATCAGTAAGTACGAGTAGAAATTTTACCTGTCCTTTGGCTTGAGGCAATGGCCCCACTATGTCTATCCCTCATTTTATAAATGGCCATGATGCAATAACCGGATGCAATAATTCGGCAGGTCGGTACATATTATTACCGTATCTCTGGAATTTATCACATTTAGCCACGAAACTTTCTGCTTCCTCTTCCATTTTGGGTCAGTAATATCCTGCTCTGATCAAAGTTCTTACCAGCGATCTTCCTCCTGCGTGGTTTTCACAATGCCCTTCATGTATTTCCCTTATTACATACTCCATTTGAGAAGGTTCGAGGCATTTTGCTAAAGGGCCACCAAAAATTTTTCGATAAAGGTTACCTTGCTTTAAACAGTAACGAGCAGCTTTTTCCCGAAGAGCATATGCTTTTTCTTGTCATTAGGCACGGTACCATACTGTAAAAATGAAACGATTTCATTTCTCCAATCCCAAGTTAGATTATTAAAATTTACCTCGTTCTTAACAGGTTAGATAACTGAGTGAAATAAATGTATAATCGAGGCGTTGGTATCATTTGTTATATCAGCTGCGGATGCAAGATTTGCTAAAGCGTTAGCTTCAACATTATCATCCCTTGGTATCTGGATGACCTTCCAAGTCTGGAACTGCTTTATCAATTTCCTTACCTTTTCCAAGTATTGTTGCATCCTTGCTTCCCTATATGTATAAGTCCCCAGAATTTGATTAACCACAAGCTGAGAATCACTTTTGATCACCACTTGACTTATCCCAAGTTTTCGTGCCAATTCTAGACCTGCAATCACAGCTTCATACTCCGCTTCATTATTAGTTACGGAGTGACATTTAATAGCCTGCCTAATAGTTGTACCCGTAGGTGGTACTAAAACAATTCCTAACCCTGCACCTTTAATGTTAGACGATCCATCAGTGAATAAGTCCATATTCCTGGATTTGCTCCATTAAGTACCTGAACTTCTTTCTCAGCTTCTAATTGCATCCCTTGGCTAAAATCAGCCACGAAATCCGCCAGTACTTGGGATTTTATTGTTGTTCTAGGTAGATATGTGATTTCATATTCACTTAATTCTATAGACCATTTAGCTAACCTTCCTGATAGTTTATGTTTATGTAGTATATTACGTAAGGGATATGCAGTTACTACAACAATAGGGTGACACTGAAAATATGGCCTCAATTTTCTAGATGCCATGATTAAAGCGAGTGCTAATTTTTCTAATTGTGGATATCGTGTCTTTGCATCTAAAAAAGATTTACTAACATAATAGATAGGAGATTGTTTACTTTGTTCTTCTCGAATCAAAACAGCACTTACCGCAACTTCCGAAACAGCAAGGTAGATGAAAAGCTTTTCCCCAGCCTTTGGTTTTGCTAACAGGGGTGGATTTGACAAATATGTCTTCAAATTCCTAAGTGCTTGTTGACATTCTTCATTCCATTCAAAGTGATCTTGCTTTTTAAGGGCTGAGAAAAACCTGAAACACTTTTCTGATGACATTGAAATGAATCTTCCCAAAGCTGCGATCAATCCTATCAGTCTTTGAACTTCTTTCTTATTTGTAAGTACATCAGGGATTTCTTCAATAGCTTTAATTTGGGTTGGGTTTACTTCAATACCACGGTTAGAAACAAGAAAACCCAAAAATTTTCCTGATGCCACGCCAAATGCACATTTTTCTGGGTTTAATTTCATATTATATTTTCGCAAAATTTTAAATGTTTCAGATAGATGCGATATATGATTCTCTGAATGCTGAGTCTTAACTAACATGTCATATATATACACCTCCATGGTCTTACCTAAATGCTCTTGAAACATTTGAGTAACTAACCTCTGATACATCGCACCAGCATTTTTAAGACCAAAAGACATTACCTTATAACAATAAGTCCCCTGTCCGTTATGAAAGAAGTTTTTTCCTCATCTTATGGATCCATTTTGATTTGGTTATAACCTGAGTATGCATATAAAAAACTTAATAGTTCATGCCCTGCAGTAGCATTAATTAATTGATCTATTTGCGGCAAAGAAAAAGAATATTTTGGACAGACTTTATTAAGATCCGTGTAATCCACACAAACACGCCACTTACCATTTTTCTTAGGAACCATAACAGTGTTAGCCAACCAATTAAGATATTTTACCTCACGAATTGAACCTATTTTGAGCAATTTCTGAACTTCTTCTTGAATTACCTGATTCTTGAAAGTTCCTTGCTTTTATTTCTTTTGCTTGACTGGGGATATGATGGGTCTTCGTTCAATTTATGAGTCATGACCTTCTGTGGTATCCCTGTCATGTCAGAATGGGACCAAGCAAAACAATATGTGTTAGCCTTTAAAAATTTAATTAACTTACATTTTACCTATGGGCTGAGATTGGCTCCTATATACACTTTCCTCTCGGGCCAGTGTATAAATAAAACCACAACCTCTAACTCTTCTATCGTTGTTTTAATGTTCTCGTTTTCCTCTGGTTCTTGAATAGTGTCAGGCTTTGAATCCACATCTGTTTTTCCTTGTTCAGTTAAGGTTGACGTTATACCCTCCTCAATTGAATCCTGTAATTGCTATTTGACTTCACTTTGAACAGTTGAATCTGCAACGGAGTTAATACTCCTGAATGTTTGTTGATCGACTCTAATTTGACAAATTCCCCATGGTGATGGGAATTTAATAACTTGATGTAAAGTTGATGGTACGACATCCATATCATGGATCCATGGCCTTCCAAGAATCATGTTGTAAGCCATTTCCATATCTACGACCTGGAATTTGGTATCTTTGACAGCACCTTCTGCAAACGTGGTAAGGATCGCTTCTCCTTTGGTTATGACATTAGAGTTATCAAATCCTGACAAGGTATGCGCTTTTGGAACCAATTTGTGCCCAACTTGCATCTCACGTAACACTCGTATCAAAATAATATTCACTGATCTGCCTGGATCAATCAAAACACGTTTCACGTTAGTATCATGTACTAGTAAGGATATTACCAGTGCGTCGTTATGTGGAGTCAAGAGGCCTTCTACATCTGCATCGTTGAATGTAATATTCTCCTCTTCAAGCACATGCCGTAACCGTTTCCCATGGGTGATTGTTATTTTGGATGTTTTATTAGTTGCGGTATACGAGACACCATAGATATCTTCTCCTCCACTTATAACATTGACAGCCCTTTTAGGTGAGGGTGATTTCGGGGGCTCCTGTCTATTTTTTATATATGCTTGTTTACCTTTCCCACTGAATAACTCAGTGAGATATCCTTGCTTTAACAAATGATCCACCTCGCTCTGCAAAAATCTGCAATCTGCAGTTTTATGTCCATGATCGTTGTGGAATTCGCACCAATGATCAGGGCTTCGTTTGTTTGGGTTTGATCTCATCTCCTTCGGCCACCATACCTTATCTCCCATACCTCTTAAAAAAGCCACGAGTTCAGAGGTGCTTACATTAAAATTGTAACCACCAAACCTTGCTTTTAGACAACCATCATCATCTCGCTGTCCACGTGTACTTCAATCATTACCTAACCTTGATAAGGAGCCTGATTCCCTGTGTCTAGGTGATCGTACCTTTCTTGCTTTGACCTTGAGTCTTTTCCCGCAGGTCCCATATAATGCTCGTACCTGTTTTTACCAGATATTCTTTGTAATGACCCAACCGGTCGTTTTGAGCTCCGGCGCGTCATTCAGCAGTTTGAGGCCATGAGCAGCTTCATCTCAGGTATATTGACTTGTGTGAATGGTCAGAATTAAAATTCAGGAAGTTTGGAGTCAAATCTAAATGGAAATTCTCATTTTGAAAGCTTAAAGTTGAAGAAATGAACTAGG
>MU760916.1:37021-74113 GCA_026770625.1 Nicotiana glauca | reverse complement strand
CTAGTAAAATTCTAAGGTTTTGAACACCTAATTTATAATTACTGATAATTGAAACTAAAAATGGTAAGTATGATTGTGCATTCATGACTATGCATGGATCGGGTTGCATGCCGCAGCGGGTGTGATATTATATTGCGCTTTGGCTGTAGGAGCCCCTCCGGAGTCTGAACCCCCACAGTGAGCGTCGGGTACCCATGGATCGGGCTACGCGCCGTAGCGATCGTGTGCATTGCATTCATGCATTGATATATTCATCTGCTTTGACTGTTTCTGTTAGCTGTTGTTACACTGTTAAACGTGTAGGAGTACTGGCTTAGCTTCACATGGTTGTATATTGGGAATTCCTACTTTCAAGTCATTATATATGTCTATTACCTCTGAGAGTACTTTACTCCCTGCACCTTGTGTGCAGATTCAGGTACTCCAGAAGCTATTTGAGCTTATTGCTGTTCTTCAGGGCTTTTACACGGAGTTGTCGAGGTAGCTGCCTGACGTCCGCAAGACCCAACTTCTCTCATATTTCTTGTTATTTGTCTTTTTCGTGTACTTCAGACTATGTTGTTTTACAGTATATTTATGCTATTCTGGTAGGGGCTCTTGACTCATGACCCCACGGTCTTTGGGAGGTTGTTCAGTATTGTGGACTTTTCAGATTATTTCTATCTTTCAGTTATTCTTCTAGTTTAAATGTTGCTAATGATTTTCAAACAAATGGTTTTGAGCTTTATGCTCGGGTGAGAGTGAAATTGGTCGGGCTTGCCTAGCAGTTGTGTTGGGCGCCATCACAACCGGGGTTGGGGTCGTGACAGCTGCATTATTTGAGGCGACCCGCAGCTAGTGTAGTTCATTTCAGCATTTTGTATTTTATTCCCTGTCCACTGTATTTCGGAAAAATATTGTATTTTATTTTCCTTATCAGTAGTTGCTCATGCACTTGTGACACCGAGTTCTGGGATGGTTTTCAAAAGATCATTTATTATTTAATTTGAATTGAAGTAGAGATTGTTTTAATTATCGAAAATGGAAGGAAAAATCCTAGATTTTTAAAGGTATTAAAAGAGAATTAAATTGATAATTTAGTTGGTTTGCTTGACAAAGGTATCCGGCGCCACCACGACCCTTAGTGGATTTTGGGTCGTGACACTCACTGCGGTCCAAGCACTCCGGTATCAGTATCTGCACACAGTGCAGAGTGTAGTATCAGCACAACCGACCCCATGTGCTGGTAAGTTCCTAGCCTAACCTCGACGAAGTAGTGACGAGGCTAGGACCAGACTACCAAATAAACCTGTGCCATATAGCGTACAAACATAATAGGAAGCAGATAACAATGATGGCAACAATGATCAATCAGTGGTATAAATAACAGACAACAAGAACACCATAAATGTTTCTCAATAAATAATAGATACAAGTGCAATCAATTTATCATGTCCTTCAAATATAAATATTTTGCCTATGAATCCTTCAAGTAATAATCTATAAGATAATATGCTTTTCAATGAATATATTTCATTATAAATATCTTTCAAATAAGAATCTTTCGAATATAATTCTTTCGAGTAAAGGTGACCTTGTGACGCCTCATTCACTTAACATAAAGTAGAGTACAGCTTCCAGCCCAATTAGGAAATCAACTAGAAAAGATGAAGTTAATTTTTAAAAATCATTTGATAAAGAAGATACCCTTTTCAATTAAAGTACAAATAGAATGAATCATTACCTTTAATACGAGAAATCAATAAATCAAAACATAGTAAAAATTCCTTTTTAAGTAAAGTACAACCTCAAACAGTTAAAGGAAAATTTAGTTGAGAAATCAATTGAGTTAAAAATGTAACAGTTTTTGAAATTTGGAGTATTGAACATATAAAAAAAGAGGGTAAAAATAGAATATCAAGAGAATTATAAAGGAATCAAAATCCAACCACTAACAAGAATAAGGAAAACAAAGGCAGATTTCACTTTCTTTTCACATCTTGTTGCAGGCGTGCAACCTGATCCCATTTCCTGTATCTCGTGGCAGGCGTGCCACCCGCTCCCATTTCATGTATCTCGTGGTAAGCATACCACCCGCATCCATTTTATTATATCTTCTCCTATTTTATTATATCTTGTGGTAGGCGTACTACCCGCTCCCATTTCATTATCACTTGTGGCTGGAGTACCATATCTTGTGGTAGGCGTATCACCTGCTCCCATTTCATTATATCTTGTGGTAGGCGTACCACCCGCTCCCATTTCATTATATCTTGTGGTAGGCGTACCACCCGCTCCCATTTCATTATATCTTGTGGTAGGCGTACCACCCGCTCCCAGTTACAATCCAACAATAATCACAAGAAATCCCGCCAAGGGAACAAGAGCAATATAACAACTACCCGGCAAGGGAACAATGATATTCAATAACATCCCGGTAAGGGAACAATACTATCAAAACAAACATTCCGGAAAGGGAACAATAACATCAAACAAACATCCCGGCAAGGGAACAATGGTGATAAAAACGTATGGAGCGCAATAAATCACAACAGAGTCATAACAATTACAATACAAGACTCACGGGCATGTTTGAAACCAACATATAGATACTCGTCACCATGCCTATACGTCGTACTCCACAATTAACATGTAGCAAATAAGACACAACTCCTAATCCTCAAGCTAAGGTTAGACCAAACACTTACCTCGCTTTGCAACCAATTCAAAATTCCAACAAGCCTTTGCCTCGCGAATTCATGCTCGAAATTCTCAAATCTAGTCATAAATAATTTGATTCGGTAAGTAAAAATTATAGGAATTAATTCCATATGAAATTCTATATTTTCCATTTAAAATCCGAAATTGCACTAAAAATTCGCCCGTGGAACCCACGTCTCAGAAACCGACAAAAATTACGGAATATGAAACCTCATCCAACCACGAGTCCAACCATACCAATTTTACTAAAATCCGACATAAACTCGACCCTCAAATCATCAAATTAAACCAAGAGGGTTTTCAAGATTTTTCCCAACTAAAATTACCAATTAAATGCCAAAACTAGTAATAGATTCGGGTAATCTAACCAAAATTAAGTTAAGAACATTTACCGCATTGTTTTCTCTTAAAATCTCCCGAAAATCGCTTCTTCCCGAGCTCCAATTTGACAAAAATGGAAAATGGGACAAAGTCCTATTTTCAGAAATAAGTGTTCTATCAAGAATTTCGGTACTGTTCATGACTGTTCACGGGGGTACTGTTCACGGGAACTGTTTACGAGTACTGTTCACATGTTGTGAAAATAAAACATCAGCTGTCCGAAGAGAAAATTCAGCAGACTTTTTATATCCGTTAACCTTCCGAAATCCACCCGAGGCCCTCGGGACTTCAACAAAATACACCAGCAAGTCCTAAAACATGATACAGACTTAGTCGAAACCTCAAATCGCATCAAATAATGCTAAAATCATGAATCACACCCCAATTCAAGCCTAATAAAACTAAGAACGTCCAACTTCTATATTCGATGCAAAAACCTATCAAATCAAGTCCGATTGACTTCAAATTTTGTACACCAGTCATAAATGACATAAGGAAGCTATGAAAATTTTCCGAACAGGATTTCGACCCCGATATCAAAAAGTAAACTCTCCGATCATACTTAAGAAATATTTAGCGTTAGATTTCTAGGTTACGTTAAATGGCGATAATTTGATCTAGGGACCTCCAAATTCGCTTTCGGGCATATGACCAAGTCCCCATTCACGATACGGAACTACCGGAATGGTCAAAACTTTTATCCGGGTTCGTTTGCTCAAAACGTTGATCGAAGTCAACTCAATTGAGTTTTAAAATCTTTAGTTCACAATTTAATACATTTTTTTACATAAGAACCTTCCGGAAAATTATACGGACTGCGCATGCAAGTCGAGTAATTATTGATACTGCTTTTCAAGGTCTTAAAAATATCGAGATGATTATTTAATTTAAAGATGATATTTTGGGTCATCACATAATCTTAGTTCATAATTTGGATAATATTGTAACTATACAAGTCTATAGAATAAGAGAGAGAGAGTACCAAGTAGGATTTTCACAACATAAGAGTTTAATTGCAAAAAATAATTTTATTGGTAATGTCCATTAATCGCAATAATTATACCCATCCAAAAAGCTTTGCTAGGAGCCTTCCCAAAGTTTAAAAGAATTTATATTAGACATAGAAACCGGATTCTATTCGATAGTAGATTTGGCCGTATATTTTATCTACCTACAACACAATTGTAGTATCTGTTTAGATATATATAGAAAACAAGTGCATCTAGTATTGTTAATATTATCATACCATCAATCATATCATCTATACCATCTAAGTAGAAGATTTTAACCCCACTAAAGACATACACTACCATTTTATACTTTAAGACTTTAACTTTAATCCAAAACTCCCTCTTATATTGGTATCAGAGCAAGAAGATTTTCGGACCAAAAAGTTTATGAAACAACATATTTTTACTAAATATATAAGTTACCATCACCACCTAATATGTATTAGTTTTGAGAGCATTAGAAATAACAGAGAATATAGAGAAACATTAGAATCACAACAAAGGCTTTTTGAAAACCCAGAACTAGATATTTTAAATACTGAAAATTTTCAAAATTTCCTTCTTTATGAAATAGAAAGAACGAATATTGAAATACAACAAGAAAGGGATTATATCCGAACAATCGGAAATAAGATAAAACATATCTCATTAGGGTAACATATATGTTAAGACAACATCCTTTAGCTAAAGAAATAGCTTGAAACTATTGGATTTTAAGTAGAAATATACAGAGAAAAGAAGAATTAAAGAAAATACTACGAAAGACTAAGACTCTATTAATATCAACTTTAGAATTAGCTAAACAAATAAAAGAATAAGTGTAACGACCCGACCGGTCGTTTTGAACCTTTGCAGTTTGATCGCCAGTCTTCGGGCATGACTTTCCTCATTTATACATTATGCCTTATGTAAATCGTTGGTTTTGGTTTTCAGGGTAATCGGAATGAATTTGGAAGAACAGTTCTCAGTTTGAAGCCTTAAATTTGA
Source organism: Nicotiana glauca (assembly GCA_026770625.1). Taxonomy (NCBI): domain Eukaryota; kingdom Viridiplantae; phylum Streptophyta; class Magnoliopsida; order Solanales; family Solanaceae; genus Nicotiana; species Nicotiana glauca. The sequence goes on along the minus strand of MU760916.1, from coordinate 69,035 downwards.
AAGGTTTGACCAAACTTTGACTTATGTGTATTTGATCTCGGATGGGAATTTTTATGATTTAGTTAGCTCTGTTAGGGGATTTGGGACTTAGGAGCGTGATCGGAATGCATTTAGGAAGTCCGTGGAAGGTTTAGGCTTGGATTGGCGAAATTGAGAATTCGGCGATTTCCGGTTGATAGGTGAGATTCTGATACAAAAGTCGGAATGAAATTCCGAGAGTTGCAGTGGCTTTGTTATGTCATTTATGACTTGTGTGCAAAATTTGGGGTCAATCGGACCTGATTTGATATGTTTTGGCGTTGTTTGTGGAATTTGAAATTTCTAAGTTCTTAAACTTGAATCCGAAGTTGATTTGGTGTTTTGATGTTGTTTTGAGTGATTCGAAAGCTTGACAAGGTGTTAATGATGTTATGGGAGGTGTTGGTATATTTGGGTTGAGGTTTGAGGGCCTCGAGTGTGTTTCGGGTGAGTTTTGAGCGAGTACGGACATTTCGGAACTTAGAAAATGGATGGGGGCAGAATTTTTAGCGCTGGCCGCGGTAGAATTAGCTCTGGGCGCGTTGGCTTAGTTCTGGGCGCGTAAAAATGACTGTGGCCGCGGTCATGAAGATCCGCAGATCATCAGTACAACTTCAAAAGCTCATATCTTTTTATACACAAGGATTTTTGAGATGATTCAAAAAAAAAAAGTTGTAGCCCTTTGTGTCTAGTTTCCAGAAAGGTAAAGATATCGCAATTTGGACATATGTAGCAAAAGTTATAGCCAAAATACTAAAGTTTGTCACTGCAGAGGGAGGCCTGTGCGGCCGCAGTCATTTCTGCATGGACCGCACTGGCTTGTGCGGACCGCGGTCGATTTGGTGCGGCCCGCGGTAGCTGAAATCTGAGGGGTACCTATAAATACGAGGTTTTGGGTTTTATTTAATATTTTGACCTAGAGAGCTCGGATTTTGGCGATTTTTCGAAGGTTTTTCAAGAAATTCATTGGGGTAAGTGATTTTAACTCAGATTTGGCTAGAATACATGAATCTATCACTTAATTCATCATTTAATTTGCTATTTGGGATGGAATTTGGGAAGAAAATTGTGAAACCTTTCAAAAATGTAAAATGATGAGTTGAAGGACCAAAAGGTATCGGAATTGGATAATTTTGGTATGGTTAGACTCGTGAGGATATGAGGATTCTGAAAATGTAAATTTCACTCGATTACGAGACGTGGACCCGGGGCTCGGGTTTTGCTAATTTTGGGATTTTTGATATTTTTCGAATGTTTTCACTTCGGCTTTGTTCCCTTAGTATATTGTGACGTATTCATTCTGATTTTGGATAGATTCGATGCGTGTGGAGGCCAATTTGAGAGGCAAGGCATACTGAGCTAGAGTTTTGACCAGTTTAAGGTGAGTAATGATTTTAAATGATGTCCCGAGGGTTTGAAACCCCGGATTTGCACATCGTAGTGCTATACTAAGTTGAGATACACGTTGTGTGACGAGCGTGAGGTTCAATGCTATGGGGATTGTGACTTGGTCCATCCCGAATGTTATTTTACTGTATTTTTTATTGAGACATATACTTTATTATTGTGAATATGGCTAGTTTCCATGCTTGGACCTTGTGCCGACCTGTAGAACCCTTAGGGGATTTTTGACTGGTTTTTCTCACTTATTTTGTTAAAGAATGTATATCCTCAGTCATGTTTTCAATTGTTTAATAATGATATGAACCAGATTTTTGAAATGTTAATCATAAATAGAAAGAGATATGAGGGCTGAGATCCCAACCGTACATTATGCCCCAGAGGCTGTGATTTTTAAATGACTGAGAGGGGTCGAGGACTCAATAGTGATGATATGTTGTATGATATGGATCTTGTTGTGCGCTGCAGCAGATATATATATTATACATATTATGGATGGGGCTGCACACCGCAGCAATTACTTATATGGATCGGGCTGCACGCCGCAACAATTATATAGCGCTTGGGCTGAAGGAGCCCCGCCGGAGTCTGCACACTCCCAGTGAGCGTACTCAACTATTATTATTATAGATCGGGTTGTACGCCACAGCGATATACGGATCGGGCTGCACGTCGCAACGGTATATATATTTATTGATTCGATTATCGTGAGAAGTATATGAATTGAGAACTGAGGATAAGAACGAATAAATGAACTGAAATGCTTGAGGAGCTGATTTATACCGATTTTATCTGTTTTCCATGGTTTAAAGAATTTCACATGATTTCCTCATTCACTGCTGCTTAAATGATTTTACTCTTTTGATATAGAACTGCTTAGTGCCTTTACGCGATTTCATACTGTCATCAATTATTTATTGTTATTACTTACTGGGTCGGAGTACTCACATTACTCCATGCACCATGTGTGCAAGTACAGGTATTCCTGAGGCATAGAGCGAGCTTTCCTTCCGTTCTGTCTTCATCGGAGTTATCGAGGTAGTTGCATGGCGTTCGCATACCCGATTTCTCCTTCTATATCCACTTATTATACCGCATTTTAGACATATTTCTGTATTAGATTGTTGAAACCTTGTATTAGAGGCTCATACTTGTGACATCAGATCAGTGGGCTATTTTACAGAGATTTTTCGTGATTATGGTTTCCGTACATTTCATCTATTAAATTCATACTTTGATTTATTTTAAATTGGTATTAAATCCCGAAAAATTGGTATTGAATTATAAAGAAAGAGATTGTGAGATGTTAATTGGTCGGTCTTGCCTAGCATTGTGTTGGGCGCCATCACGGTCGGGGTTGGGGTCGTGACAAGTTGGTATCAGAGCCTAGGTTACTTGGTCTAGCGAGTCATGAGCCGATTTATTAGAGTCTTGCGGATCGGTACGGATACGTCTGTATTTATCCTCGAGAGGCTGCAGAACCTTTAGGAAAACTTCACATTCTTGAATTCTTATCGTGCGTTCTTGATTCAGCTTGAAAAGTAACTCTTGAAATTCCTTCCACACGTTCGTATGTGCGCTCAGTATCAGATATGCCTTGATGGCTTTTGATTCCCTGATCGAGGGGCGAGATATGATCTCTGTGAGTTTGATGTTGGGCCAGTCTATAGGACCTGAGGCCGGATCTTTACCTATGGCTTGAGCACCGAGGTGCTGATTGTGTGAGCAAGTGTTTTGAACTTATACGTGCGGTATTGTCCCTATTAGTAGAAGTGATGGCTGACAACTATGTGATGAGTATATTGGTACTGCGAGAGGTATCTATATGACTTGGAAGTGATGAGGAAGGTCTGATGGATGATAGATGAACTGTTAAGTGTTTGATTTCCATTATGGTTGGATGTGTAGCCCCGAGTTATGGGCGCGTGAAAAATCTTTTCATGTCTCCTAGTTGGAGTGAAGTAAATTTCATGTTACGGTATAAGTTCAGACTCAGGAAGATTAAGTGACTGTGTAATGTGTATTATGGAAACAATAAAGTATACGCGTTATAAGTTATGGTGTGAGTTTTGATCTATGGCTTTGAGCCAAGTGGGGGAGTTCGCTATTGAATAGTTGATTGTACGGTTATGTGCTCTAATGTTTCCAGTTTGAGGCGTATTTGTGAATCAGTTATGGCTCGAGTAAAGGAAATTTCAATAAAGGTTATGTTATGCCTTATGGGTGTACGAGACTCGGGGAATGACTTGAGTTGTGGTTGGTAAGGAATGCTCGATGCATAGGGTAGGAAATTGCTTGGTTATATCGAAATGAGGTCACATTCTGCAGTGTCGGAGCGCAAATGAAGCACAGGTTGTTCGGTTCATTTAATCAATATAACTATGGTTTAAGTAGAGTGGATGACTCTAGAGAATGGTCCTATTGTGTTCAAAATTTTACATGCAATAATTGGAGGCTTTCAAGTTGTACTTATGGATAGAAACTGAGTTTTCCTTGGAAGACGTCAAGAATTGTGGTGTTTTCTATATTAATTGTGGGATTCTATGTATTAATATTAGGAGGTAACGGATTTAGATCCAGAAGAAGTTCTTCAGAGAAAAGTATTTCGAATGTACTGCTTTTTGGAATATTTGAGAGAGTAGTCAGCGGCTTATGGTTCTTAGACAGTGTGGTTTTATGCTTGAATCTTGTGTAGTAAGCCTGGGTTGAAGAATTATGGTGCTATAGCAAGAAGGAATTGAAAGTTGAAGATGAATCAGAAGGAAGTTTAGATAGATGGAACAGCTTGATAGTAGACCGGATCAGTATGGTAAGGATATGATTAACTCCTTGTGTGTGTTCGAGGTAATGAGTTCTTACAGGTATTTTGCAGCAATGCTCTTGGGTTTTGATGGCTTGCTTAGCTTGGTCTAGTAGAAGGATCAGTTGAATTTGTGTAAATGGGATTTGGAGAGTCCTTGAGGATTTCTACTACGGGCTGGATATGTATATTTTCTATAGGCATGCGGAGCATGTGATGTATAGTGATTTTTCTTCGTAATGGGATCAATGGAAAGTTCTTGACTAGTTGAGTACGTAGATGTATGTGGCTCGGAAGGGATATGAAGTTCTCATGGGTATCCTAGAATGGTATGGGTTATACAGTATGTTATAAATGATTGGGAAGTGTGTGCATAAGGTTGCGGTTCAGTTTTGAACGAAAAGTCATATAATTCTTAGGTAGCATGGGAAGTTTAAGATAATTAGAGGAACGAGTTTCAGATAATTAGAGGAACGAGCTTCAGATAATTAGAGGAACGAGCTTTAGATAACTAGAGGAAGGGTCTTCGGATGATTAAGGAAATGGTATTGCTAATTTGGGGTGATTTGATGAGGGCATATGTTTCAGAAAGGACAATGTGATTAAGTTGGTGATACATCGGTAGTATTGCGGCATTTTCTGGTTTGAACAACTGCTGATACTCGTGTTTGCTTGGTGGTACAGAAGAATTCTAGATTATCTCTCATGGAATGATTGAGTGTTCGAGGTGTGGTATGCATTCAAACGGTGGACTTGGAACCAGATATGTGGATTCATGGGCCATATCGAGTTGGAGATAGAAAGTTCTCATATTCAGGCTATATGGGGGTTGTGAGTCGTGTGTATCAGCACTGTTTAGTGACTATCAGGGTTTGGAGACCCGAGCGGATCTTTTGTCGCTTGGTATGTTAGATGTTGGATGTGATATTGGGTTCAGACTGGTTATCTCTGTATTGTGTCATTCTGGACTATTGCACTAAGGCGACATTGTTGGCTATGCCGGAAATGCCACGGATTGAATGGCGAGGTCCGTAGGATTATGTCCTAGTGGAGTGGTTATATATTTCGAAGGCCCAGCGGACGGCTGGGAAGGATTGTCTTCCTTATTTGGGCTTTCGTGATGGATGTTAGTGTAGAGGCTCCTACCATTGATTTAGTTCCGGTGGTGAGGGACTTTTCAGATGTGTTTCTTGTGGCCGGGCATATTGCCAGGCAAGGTTGTTGATTTTGGTATTGATTCGATGTCGAGTACTGTATCATATAGCACCGACAAAGTTAAGGGAGTTGTAGAGCAGCTCCAGGATTTTTGTGATAAGGAGCTTGTTGCAGGTCAATGTGGATGCGTTTTCTAATTTGAGCTGGCTTGGTTTGCTATGAATTGTATTGTTGAGGCGTGTATTGATTCAATTGTTATTGATCTTATTAGTAATCTGGGGAGATCCATGAGTTACCTTTCTATGTTGCGAGATATTATGATTTGTTGGTTATAGGTACATGTGGTGCGGTTCGATTGGGGTTTCATAGTAGAAGTCAAGCGGGAAGAGAAATTTGGTGTTGCTCGGTGAATGGTGTATTGGTTATGCCCTATCAGGTTTGTGTGATATAGGTTATTTGATCTACCGTGGGTATGATGATTTTCTTTGGTTATAGACATCAAATTGTACGTGGTTATCGATTTCGAGCATAGTGACTTGAGGTGGTCCATATAGAGCAGTGTTGGATAGGATCGTACATCGCAGAGAGATTATGTGCAGGTATTATCTTGCGGGTTAGATTCGTGTGTGTTGTTCCTACGATGCGAGTCGGGTTCTCAGCCTTATGTTGTGGCGGTACTAGTGAGCTTGAAGTACAACCCTTTCATTTGAGTCATTTTCATGATTGGAGGTATGTTCGGATTGTTGCTTATTGGTGCACGTATTATGCAAGTTGTAGGTTAGGCCTATATTAAGATACCATGTCACCAGAGTGGTGTGTTGTATTAGAGGAGATCATTGGGATCATTAATGAATACGAACGGGTACGATTTCAGCATATTGGAAGGATAATATCGAGCTTCAGCTCAAAAATTTGTTGTGGTATTTGCCAAAGGAATAGTGTCCTCTTGAATGGTTAATCTGGGAAATGGTTATGGCTTACCACGTGTTTTAGTGATCATTGGTAGTATATAAAGGTGTTGGGTTGAGACTCTAGTTGATAAGATTTTTTATATCGGTGTTCCGGTGTTGTGTGCAGCTACTATAATTAAAAGTTATCACTATAAGTGTTTGAGTTATGTATCATATCAAGTGATTGCACCTAAGATTGCAAGTATGGGTGATTACAGCTTGTTCGGGCTAATTATGAAAATAGATGTGAGATTCTGATCGTATCGATAACTTTAGAAGTGGAAATGTGGTTCTATGGTTTATGGGATTTGGACGGTAAAAAATTTTTTTTAGTTACAACGTGTTATCAGACCTATATGAGATAGGGTGACATGTGATCACCCCCCGGCATATGCATGGTAAAGTTATTCAGCTATTGGTTGGCTTCTAGAACAACTCTGGGCATGTTCGAGGACGAATGTGTGTTTAAGTGGGGGAGGATGTAACGATCCGACCGGTTATTTTGAACCTTTGCACTTTGATCGCCAGTCTTCGGGCATGACTTGGCCCGTGTATACATTATGCCTTATGTAAATCGTTGGTTTTGGTTTTCAGGGTAATCGGAATGAATTTGGAAGAACAGTTCTCACTTTGAAGCCTTAAATTTTAAAGGTTTGACCAAAATTTGACTTATGTGTCTTTGATGTCGGATGAGAATTTTTATGATTTGGTTAGCTCTGTTAGGTGATTTGGGACTTAGGAGCATGATCGAAATGCATTTTGGAAGTCCGTGGAAGGTTTAGGCTTGGATTGGCGAAATTGAGAATTCGGCGATTTCCGGTTGATAGGTGAGATTTTGATATAAAGGTCGGAATGAAATTTCGAGAGTTGCAGTGGCTTCGTTATGTCATTTAAGATTTGTGTGCAAAATTTTGGGTCAATCGGACCTGATTTGATATGTTTCGGCGTTGTTTGTGGAATTTGAAATTTCTAAGTTCTTAAGCTTGAATCTGAAGTTGATTTGGTGTTTTGATGTTGTTTTGAGTGATTCTAAAGCTCGACAAGGTGTTAATGATGTTATGGGAGGTGTTGGTATGTTTGAGTTGAGGTTTGAGGGCCTCGGGTGTGTTTCGGGTGAGTTTTAAGCGAGTATAGACATTTAGGAACTTAGAAAATGGATGGGGGCAGAATTTTTAGCGCTGACCGCGGTAGAATTAGCGCTGGGCGCGCTGGCTTAGTCCTGGGCGCGTAAAAGTGACCGTGGCCGCGGTCATGAAGATCCGTAGATCGTCGGTCCAACTTCAAAAGCTCATATCTTTTTATACACAAAGAATTTTGAGATGATTCAAAAACGAAAGTTGTAGCCCTTTGTTTCTAGTTTCCAGAAACGTAAAGATATCGCAATTTGGACATCTGTAGTAAACGTTATGGCCAAAAGATTAAAGGCTGTCACTGCAGAGAGAGGCCTATGCGGCCGCGGTCATTTTTGCGCGGACCGCGGTCGATTTGGAGCAGCCTGTGGTACCTGAAATCTGAGGGGTACCTATAAATACGAGGTTTTAGGTTTTATTTAATATTTTGACCTAGAGAGCTCGAATTTTGGCAATTTTTCGAAGTTTTTTCAAGAAATTCATCGGGGTAAGTGATTTTAACTCAGATTTGGCTAGAATACATGAATCTATCACCGAATTCATCATTTAATTCGCGATTTGGGATGGAATTCGGGAAGAAAATTGTAAAACCTTTCAAAAATGTAAAATTATGAGTTGAAGGACCAAAAGGTATCGGAATTGGATAATTTTGGTATGGTTAGACTCGTGAGGATATGAGGATTCTGAAAAGGTAAATTTTACTCGATTCCGAGAGGTGGTCCTAGGGCTAAGGTTTTGCTAATTTCGGGATTTTTAATATTTTTCAAATGTTTTCGCTTCAGCTTTGTTCCCTTAGCATATTATGACGTATTCGTTCTTATTTTTGATAGATTCGACGCGCGTGGAGGATAATTTGAGAGGCAAGGGCATAGCAAGCTAGAGTTTTGGCCAGTTTGAGGTGAGTAATGATTTTAAATGATGTCCTGAGGGTTTGAAACCCCGGATTTGTACAACGTAGTGCTATACTAAGTTGAGATACACACTGTGTGACGAGCGTGAGGTTCAATGCTATGGGGATTGTGACTTGGTCCATCCCGAATGATATTTTACTACATTTTGATTGAAACATATACCTTATTATTGTGAATTGGGCTTGTTGCCATGCTTGGGGCCTTGTGCCGACCTGTAAAACCCTTAGGGGATTTTTGACTGGTTTTCCTCACTTATTTTGTTAAAGAATTTGTATCCTCAGTCATGTTTCCAATTGTTTAAGAATGGTATGAACCAGATTTTTGAAATGTTAATCATAAATAGAAAGAGATATGAGGGCTGCGATCCCAACCATACATATGCCCAAGATACTGTGATTTTTAAATGACTGAGAGGGGTCGAGGACTCAATAGTGAGGATATTTTATATGATATGGATCGGTTTGCGCACCGCAGCAGATATATATATTATACATATTATGGATCGGGCTGCACGCCGCAATAATTACTTATATGAATCGGGCTGCACGCGCGCAGCAATTATATAGCGCTTGGGTTGAAGGAGCTCCTCCAGAGTTTGCACACCCCTAGTGAGCGCAGTCGACTATTATTATTATGGATCGGGTTATATGCCATAGTGATATACGGATCGGGCTGCACGCCGCAGCGGTATATATATTTATTGATTCGGTTATCGTGAGAAGTATATGAATTGAGAACTGAGGATAAGAACGAATAAATGAATTGAAATGCTTGAGGAGCTGATTTATACTGATTATATCTGTTTTACCTGGTTTAAAGAATTTCACATGATTTCCTCATTCACTGCTGCTTAAATGATTTTACTCTTTTGATATAGAACTGCTTAGTGCCTTTACGCGATTTCATACTGTCAGCCATTATTTATTATTATTACTCACCGGGTCGGAGTACTCACATTACTCCCTGCACCATGTGTGCAGGTACAGGTATTCCTGAGGCATAGAGCGAGCTTTCCTGCCGTTCTATTTTCATCGAAGTTATCGAGGTAGCTGCATGGCATTCTCAGACCTGATTTCTCCTTCTATCTCCACTTATTATTCAGCATTTTAGACATTTTTCTGTATTAGATTGTTGAAACCTTGTATTAGAGGCTCAGACTTGTGAAACCGGATCAGTGGGCTGTTTTATAGAGATTTTTCATGATTATGGTTTCTGCACATTTCATCTGTTAAATTCATACTTCCATTTATATTAAATTGGTATTAAATCCCAAAAAATTGGTATTGAATTATAAAGAAAGAGATTGTGAGATGTTAATTGGTCGGGTTTGCCTAGCATTGTGTTGGGCGCCATCACGGCCAGGGTTGGGGTCGTGACAATCAGATCTAAAAATAAATAGAGAACCAAGTTTTATAGTAAAACGTAGTATTAGTTCAGAAACCATATCACCTTTAGAGTGGCAAATACAATATATAGAAGGAGAAATATATTTAGAAAATCAAAGAATAAAATTCTTTAAGAACCGAAAAATTTGGATACCATTAGGTTGAACAAAATAGATAAATTAAACAACCTAGAATATTTAGATTTAAAATATACCCAGAAAAGAAGTATAGAATATTAAAAGATAATACGGTAATTAAGTTTAATTTTAGTAGTGGAGAACATATATTACATACCGAAGATAAACAATACAATACTTTGGTAGATTTAATAATAAACTTTGGAGAAAAAACCCAGGAAAATAATAAAAACATAATAAGAACACTAGAACTAGTGAAAGCATTACAAACTAAACAAAGAAAGACTCTAGAAAAATTAGAACAAAATTTAGATTTCCTAAAATCACAAGAACTAGAAATAGACAGAAAAATACAATTTCTGAACAATAACTTTAATCTAGAAAAAATACCTACGAAAAATGAAATAGAAAAATTAATTAAAACTATTACAGAAAAGCCTAAAGAATTAAAAATACAAACAACCAGATTAGTAGAAAAAATAACACATCATGTAGAAGTATTAAAAAGTGAGATAAGTGCCTTAAAAGAAAAGATAGACACAATAAAAGAAATCGCTCTTTCAAGAGTGATTTACAACTAGAACTAGATCCAGTATATAAGGAAGCATTAAAATTCACAGAAAGAATTCAACCCAATCCAGAAGGACTGACTAGTTATACTTCTCAAGGGAAAGCGGATGAAACAATAATAAAACAGAATAATACTTTAATAGTATTACTTTTAGAATTAATAGAAAGCTAGATAAAATTATTAAAGAAAAGGAGATAAAAACTGAAAGTCCAAAAGTAGACAATTTAATAGAACAATTAAAAAGCGTTGAAATTACACCGCAAAAAGATAAAACAAAAATAAGAAAATCACAAAAATGGACCTTTTTCCAGGTGGGTCAAGAACAACAAACGAAGAAAGATCACGAATAAGTTTTTCAGATAATAGAATAGGTAATAATATGTTAGCAAGAATTTTAACTAGAAAAAGACAAGAAGAAAATCAGAAATTAGATGAAATAATTGATATAGACAAAGACATACAAATTTTTCAACAAAATCAACTAAGGTTATTTAATCCGAAAATATTATATAATACGGAATATTTTTCAAATAATTCTCAATTATATAGGAATTACAGAGAAGAGCAATTATCAGCCTGTCACGACCGAAACCAGCACTGGTCGTGATGGCTCCTCTCGTGAAGACAAGGCCAGCCAACTAACCCAATTCGTCTCTTTCAAAATAATTAAACATAAATGAATAGCTAAAAATATGACTTAATGACATTAATTAATATAATTACAACCCAGCACAGCCCGACCGGGGTGTCACAAGTCACGAGCATCTAGAAGGATTTTTTATACAACTACAAAGCATGTAACACATAGAATAAAATCTGGAATCAAAAGGAAGAAATGCGGTGCCGCGAACGCTGGCGGTCACCTTGCTCAGCTACGATAGCAAAATCCTCAACCAGCTCAACCCGCTACCAGGTAAACCAATACCTGCATCTGCACGCGAGGTGCGGGGAGTAAAGTGAGTACTCCAACTGAGTGAGTAATAAAGGTAAATAATAACTGAGCAGCAAGAAACCACGCAAAGCAAGCCATCATGCTATATAGAACAGTGTAACCCTTTGAGAAAAACAGTGAAACCGTGTAATCTTTAGAAATATCTGGGCTCAGATTAAAACCTCTTTTGAAAATATCTTTTTCCAACAGTTAAGCAAATGAATGCAAAACAAGTAATGCAAGCCAGCACAAAAGCCAGCCTCTCGGGCACAACACTCTGTTAACAAATAACACCAAGATATCAGGTAATTACTGCAAGAAGTAGCATGAAAGCCAATGAAATAAGAGTGCTGAAATGTCATGCCAAATAATACAAATAGGGACAAATGCATGAGTGCAATGCAATGCATATGACGGTACACTCTGGTACCCACTGCGGCGTGCAGCCCGAGCCATCAATATATTTAACGTCGACGGCGCTCACTGGGAGTTTGTACAGACTTTGATGGGGCTCCTACAGCCCAAGCGCAATATCAAGTCATCTCGTGGCATCAACCAGGCCCTCCGCCTCAATATCAATGTAACCATCCAGGCCTTCCGCCTCAAGATCAATGTAATCAACCAGGCTCTCTGCCTCAATGTCAATATAACACCGCTGCGGCACGCAGCCCAATCCATGCTCAGTCCAGAAATGCACATAAGCCACTTGGGCAATATTAAAGTAATAGTTCTCATCTCAAAACATCAATAAAATATTGTTTATGTTTTCAAATCTTATAAAAATGGCTGAGTTTGCACAACAGTATTAAAACCTTGGACCGAGATCAAATAATATGCAACGTAATGCGAAAACAGTGATATCAATCCCAGAAGGATTTACATAGTTGGCACGAAGCCCAAACATGGCAATCAATCCAAATTATGATTATAACAAGTAGTTTCAGTCAAATACGTAGCAATTTCATCAATCGGGGTGGACCAAGTCACAATCCCCAACGGTGCTCTACCCCACACTCTCTATCCAGCGTGCAAGTCACCTCAATACAACACTATGATGTGCAAATCCGGTGTTTCAAACCCTCATACTATCATTTACAATCATTACTCACCTCGAACCGGTGAAATCTCTAGCTCGCGACGCCTTTGCCCTTCAAATCGGCCTCCACGCGCGTCGAATCTAACCAAAATCAGAGCGAATACATCACAATATGCTAAGGAAAACAATACCCAATCGAAAATAATCGAAAAATAGCAAAAATCTCGAAACTAGCAAAACCCGAGCCCCGGGCTCACTTCTCGAAAAATCAGAAAATTCACATCAATGGATTCCTCATCTTGCCACGAGTCTATACATATCAAATTTACCAAAATTCGAGCTCAAATGCTCCCTCAAATCCCAAATTTAAATCTCAAAATCCCAAGCCCTAGTTCCTCAATTTTTGGCTTAATTCCATGGATTTCTTGGTTAGTTTCAGATAATAATCATGTTTTTAACTCAAAAATCTTACCTCCAATAAACTCCAGTCGAAACCCTCTTCAATTGCTCCCAAAAAGCTTTCAAGATGTTCAACAATGGTGGAAAATACCCCAAGCTCGCGGAGGAATTAATCTTAAATCTATCCAGCCTTTTCGCTTTTGCGGTCCCATGACCGCTTATGCGGGACCGCTTATGCGACATCACTTCCGCTTCTGCGAAAATTCAAAATAGGACCAGGACCGCTTCTGCGGCCACTTTCCTGCATCTGCGGCTTCGCAGATGCGGTCCACCAACCGCTTCTGCGGAATGAGGCAACTTCCCAGGTTTTCGCTTCCACGGCTTCACCATCGCTTCTGCGATACCGCACCTGCGGTCCCATAACCGCATGTGCGAAAATACCAGATACCAGCAGCTCATTTCCTTGCAAAAATCCAAAAACTCTCCGTTCAAGCATCCGAACTCGTCCCGAGGCGCCCGGGACCTCAACCAAGAATACCAATACGTCCTAAAACATTATTCAAACTTGTTCCAATCCTAAAAACACAACGATTAACATTAAAACCATCAAATTACATCAAATCCAAGCCTAAGTTCTTCAAAAACTTCCGAAACACGCATTCGATCAAAAACACAACCAAACGACGTCTGAATGACCTGAAATATTGCACACACATCACAAATCACATAATGAAGCTACTTCAACTCTCGGAATTCCTTTTCAACCCTCGGATCAAAATCTCACCTATCAACTGGAATTAGCCAAAATACTAACTTTGCCATTTCAAGCCTAATTCTACACCGGACCTCCAAAATCACTTCCGATCACTCTCCTGAGTCACAAATCATCCCCCGAAGCTAACGGAATCACCGAAAATTATATTCGAGCCCTATAACTCATAAGTCAATGTCCGGTCGACTTTTCTAACTTAAGCCTTCCTTAAAGAGACTAAGTATCTCATTTCTTATTAAAACCAATCCAAATCAACTCTAACACACCACATACCGATAACGAAACATGAAGAAGCATATATTGGGAAAACGGAGCGATAACTCATGAGACGACGGGTCGGGTCGTCACATCCTCCCCAACATAAACCAACGCTCGTCCTTAAGCATTCCCAGAGTTGTCCTAGAAGTCAACCAACAGCTGAATAACCTTACCACGCATATACCCGGGGGTGATCCCATGTCACCCTATCTCGTATAGGTCCGATAACACAACATAGCTGAAATTACCCAATCCAGTCTAGCCCATAAATCATTGAACTACCTTTTCACTTCTGAAACCATCAATACGATCAAAGCCTCACAGCTATACTTTGAATAGTCTAGAACTAGCTGTAATAACCCATACCTGCAACCTCAGGTGAAATCATATGATATACCACATAATCCAAGCACTCGAAACGATAACTTCTATTCACAGCAGTTGCCCACAGCAACCAAATACCGCTAGAAAATCCCCTATTCACTAAAGTCTCATTCCAACACTTTCATTTACTGCCAACGATACATGAGACATGCGATAAACCGTAACCATCTCTCAGATCAACCATTCATGAAGCCACTTCCCTTTCGACTAATACAACAACAGATTTCCAGGCCGAACCTCGATATTATCCTTCTAACAAGCTGAAATCAAATATGTTCATCTTCATTAATGACTCCAACGATCACCTCGAATCCAACACACCACTCTGGTGATATGACCCCTCAGCACAGGCCTAAGCCACAACTTTCATAATACACGCATCAATGAGAAACGATATGAACACGCCCAAATCATGACAAATAACTCAAACGAAAGAGTTGTACCTCAAGCTCATCAGTACCATTACAACACAAGGCTGAGACCCCGCCTCACATCATAGAAATAGAATACCTGAATATAACCCGAAGGGTCATACCACAGCATGGCCTCGCCAAAATGCGCGATCCTATCCAAACACTGTTACACATGAAACACCTCAAGTTCCCATGCTCAAAATCGACAGCCACGCATAATTTGATGTCTGAAACCAAAGCAATTCATTACACCCACGGTGAAACAACTAACATATGACACGCAACCCGATAGGCCATAACCAATACTCCATTTACCGAGCAACACTCAATTACTCTTTCCGCTCGACTTTCTCTATGAATCCCCAATAGAACCGTACCCCATGTACCCATATACAGCAAATCATAACGTCTCACAGCACCGAAAAGCAACTCATAGATCTCCCCAAATCACTAACAAGTTCAATAACGATCGAATCAACCTATCCCTCAACAATACAACTCGGGACTAACCAAGCTAACTCAAGCTAAATACATAGCCACATCGGCCTGCCAACGAAATAAGCTTGTTACCTTTTTTTTTGGTTACTTTTATAAACTCAAACCATGAAAGCTTTAAGAAAAAGAAAGACATATTTTTTTGAATTCTTTTTTTTTTTTTAATTTTCGAAAGCAACGCTTTAAAAAGAGAAAGGAAATATTTTTTTTTGGATTTTTGATTTTGGTTCTTTTATTTTTATTATTTTTTGAAAGAAAGACTTCTGAAAATTTTCCTTCTTTTGATTGGAACTTTGGAAATTTTAAAAGTAAAAAGAAAGTATTTTTATTTGAATTTTCATTTGTTTTCTCTTTTTCTAAAGAAGAAAGAAAATATTTTTGGATTTTGAATTTTACCTCTTAATTTTCGAAAGAGGGACTTTTTTAGAAAATATTTTGTATTTCTGAGTTTTAATTTATTTACAAAAGCACTTTTTGAAGAAAAGCGAAAATAATTTTGGAATTCAATTTTTTAAAAAAAAAATTGTTTTTTTTTTTTAAAGAAAGACTTTTAAACAAGGAAAAGATTTTTTTTTAATTCATTTATTTTTTGAATTTTTGAGAAAAATACTTCAAAATAAAAGAAACCCGTATTTTGGATTTTGATTTTTGGTTTTTCTTTTTATTTCTTTTTCCATATGAAAGACTTCAGAAAGAAGGAAATTATTTTTGAGTTTAAAAACTTCTTGTTTTTTTTTTTTTTTGAATTTTCTAAGGAAATGATTCTAAAGAAGGAATTAAAGGAAAATATTTTTGAATTTTTTTAAAAATTGGGGCCGGAACCGATGAGGTTTGCCTACGTATCTCACATCCGGTGAGAATCATACCCGCGTAGTTCGATCAATTTGACATAAAAACATGATATTTGGCTCACTCATCTTTTTTTCAAAAAATTGGCAGAGTTAACTACATGTATTTTGAAAAAATATTGGGTCAACTTAAACAATGAGACCCAAAATTACTTCAGGCTCGAATTTGTTTCATCTAAACCGAATCAAAGGTCCAAACATCAATTTTGTCACAAACTATAACAATTTGCTTTCAGCACCATTAAAACTTAGTCTACTTTCACTTTAAATTTGACAAAAGGATAAAATTAATTCATGTACAAAGCAATAAAAAAAAAACTTTGCATAGGTACCTACAAGAATTTACAGAATATGACAACTCACTTTTACTATTGAATTTATTTAAAAATATTTTTTTTAATCATAATGTCATGTATATATATATCAACTCAAAGTAGTCACATTTAGTACGTCACAATCCCAATCAAGACTGTTTACGCCTACAAAAAAAAAGGGTAGGAGCTAAACACACAAACGGACAAACTCATTCATACACTATGTTTCACCAAATTTTCCAAGCTAACGAGAACGTCCCTTACGGTGACCTTACAAGAGAAAAGTTTTACCAGCAACAGAAAATCATGCATAAAGAAGAGATGAAAATTGACCTCCAATATAACTTCTACAAATCCATAAGACAAAGACGTTCGTTAGGCCACTAACCGGAAGTCGACGCAGCAACTCATTTGAACCTCGTCGACGAAGACCTCGAGCACAGAGCTTCACGGGATTAATGGAGGATTTTGGATCTGTTTTCTCGAAAAAATGGCAGCGGTTTGAGCTTAAATTATTTAACTCTCATGAGTTTTTTTTGGACGAAGAAAATCAGCAGCAGCTGCTACCTTATTTTTCTCAAGCAGCTGTGTTTTTCCTTTTCTAATAATGCTACTGTGTAGCTTTTCTTCTTTCAGCTATAGGGTTCTCTTTTTGCTCGATTGTGAGTGTGCTTCTTCTTTAATTTTGGGAGGATGATGAGGAGTAGAGTTTCATGGCTAGAGATTTATGGTTTTTTTGTGCTATTTTTCTGATTGACTCTCCGTAGACGACGGCTTAAATGGTGGCAATGGAAAAAGCTACAGAATTGGAGAGAGGTATGGGGAAAGACGAGAATGGGGTAGTGGAGTCGCTGGTGAGGCATAGATGGAGGAGGGTGACGGGCGTGAGTTAGGGTGCTGCCGGAGGAAGTGATGTGGTAGGTATTGTGTGAAGTGGTGTTAGCTGCTGTTAAGAAGCCATGGAATTTTCTCTATGAAGAAGATGGGGACTCGATAGGAGGGGTTTTTTTTTGGTGTTAAGCGGCTGATCTCAATTTTTAGGTCTAGGTCTATGTTTTAGATGTAGGTAATATTATATTGGGGTAGGGATTAAGTTAGGGGTATGGGCGTAGAAATTATGGGCTTGAGAATTATAGGTTAGGTCAAAAAATTAAGCCTAAAAATTAGTTGCTCGAGCCCAAGTTCTATTTTTTCCCCGCGAACGACATTAGAAATGCGATCTCATTTATTAATTAATCCTACTTAAGTAAAATAACTATTAAAATAAGACTGACCATTAAAATAAACTATTTTTTTGTTGGTATTTTTTTGAGATTAAAAATAAATACAAAACATTAATGAAATTATTTTTTGTAATTTTATTTTTCTTGTAATAAAATAAAGTAAAAAAGTCAAAATGAATTAAAATAGCTATATTAGGCCTAGATTAAATATTTACGTTCTAAAATATGAAAAATCTTGGGGAGAGTCAAAAATCTTATATCTACAGCTGCCCCTCTTTGACCGGAAACGCGAAGAGTTTTAAGACAAAGAATGACTAGACAGATTCTTTGACCCGACCCTTATTTGGAAAGGCCAAAAGCTAAAAGAAAGTAGAACGTGATTGAGCCCTGGTATCTGAGCTGCCTACATATCCTTGGCTATAAAGGAATCAGGTCACGTGTCGTTCAGAAGTGAATGAGGTGATGGTGTCACGGCTTCACACACGGTCTATGAATACTACATACAAAGTCTGAAAGATAAAATAAACACTGTTTCTGAAATGAGTAAAAGGAACGGGATAAAGGAAAAGATAGGAGGTGATGCCAAGGCCCGCGGACATCTGCAGGACTACCTAGTGTCGCCTGTGTGGGCTGAAGATAGCACCCTCACTGCGGCCCAAGCACTCCGATATCAGTATCTACACACAGTGCAGAGTGTAGTATCAACACAATCGACCCCATGTGTTGGTAAGTGCCTAGCCTAACCTCGGCGAAGTAGTGACGAGGCTAGGACCAGAGTACTAAATAAACTTGTGCAATATAGAGTACAAAAATAATAGGAAGCAGATAACAATGATGGCAACAATGATCAACCAGTGATATAAATAACAGGCAACAAGAACACCATAAATGTTTCTCAACAAATAATAGATACAAGTGTAATCAATTTATCAAGTCCTTCAAATATAAATCTTTCGCCTATAAATCTTTCAAGTAATAGTCTATTAGATAATATGCTTTTCAATGAATATATTTCGAATATATTTCCTTTAAATAAATATCTTTCAAATAAGCATCATTTGAATATAATTCTTTCGAGTAAAGGTCACCTTGTGACGCCTCATTCACTTAACATAAAGTAGAGTACAGCTTCCAGTCCAATTAGGAAATCATCAAGAAAAGATGAAGTTATTTTTAGAAATCATTTGATAAAGAAGATACCCTTTTCAATTAAAATACAATATCGAATGAATCATTACCTTTAATACGAGATATCAATAAATCAAAACATAGTAGAAATTCCTTATTAAGTAAAGTACAACCTCAAACGGTTTAAGAAAAATTTAGTTGAGAAATCAATTGAGTTAAAAATGGAACAATTAATGAAATATAGAGTATTGAACATATAAGAAAAAGGGTTAAAACAGAATATCGAGAGAATTATAAAGGAATCAAAATCCAACCACTAATAAGAATAAGAAAAACAAAGGCAGATTTCACTTTCTTTTCACATCTTGTTGCAGGCGTGCAACCCGATCCCATTTCCTGTATCTCGTGGCATGCGTGCCACCCGCCCCCATTTCATGTATCTCGTGGTAGGCGTACCACCCGCTCTCATTTTATTATATCTTGTGGTAGGCGTATCACCCGCTCCCATTTCATTATATCTTGTGGTAGGCATACCACCCGCTCCCATTTCATTATATCTTGTGGTAGACATACCACCCGCTCCCATTTTATTATATCTTGTGGTAGGCGTACCACCCGCTTCCAGTTACAAGCCAACAATAATCACAAGGAATCCCGGCAAGGGAACAAGAGCAACATAACAACTTCCCAGCAAGGGAACAATGATATTTCAACAACATCCCGGCAAGGGAACAATACTATCAAAATAAACATCCCGGCAAGGGAACAACAATATCAAACAAACATCCCGGCAAGGGAACAATTTTGATAATAACATATGAAGCGCAATAAACAACAACGGAGTCATAACAATTATAGTACAAGACTCATGGGCATGCTTGACACCAACGTATAGATACTTGTCACCATGCCTATACGTCGTACTCCACAATTAACATGTAGCAAATAAGACACAACTCCTATTCCCTCAAGCTAAGGTTAGACCAAACACTTACCTCGCTTTGCAACCAATTCAAAATTCCAACAAGCCTTTGCCTCGCGAATTCGTGCCCGAAATTCTCAAATCTAGTCATAAACAATTCGATTCAGTCAATAAAAATTATAGGAATTAATTCCATATGAAATTCGATATTTTCAATTTAAAATCTGAAATTGCACTAAAAATTCGTCTTTGGGTCCCATGTCTCGGAACCTGACAAAAATTACGGAATATGAAACCTTATCAAACCACGAGTCCAACCCTATCAATTTTACCAAAATCCGACATCAACTCTACCCTCAAATCTTCAAATTAAACCAAGAGGGTTTTCAAGATTTTTCCCAACTAAAATAACCAATTAAATGCCAAAACTAGTAATAGATTCAGATAATCTTACCAAAATTAAGTTAAGAACACTTACCCCATTATTTTCTCTGAAAATCTCCCGAAAACCGCCTCTTCCCAAGCTCCAACTTGACAAAAATGGAAAATGGGACAAAGTACCATTTTCAGGAATAAACGTTCTGTCCAGAATTTCGGTACTGTTCACGACTGTCCAATGAGAAAATTCAGCAGCCTTTTTATATCCGTTAACCTTCCAAAATCCACCCGAGGCCCTCGGGACTTCAACAAAATACACCAACAAGTCCTAAACACATGATACAAACATAGTTGAAACCTCAAATCGAATCAGATAATGCTAAAACCGTGATCATACCCCAATTCAAGCCTAATGAAACTAAGAACGTCCAACTTCTATATTCGATGCAAAAACCTATCAAATCTAGTCCGATTAACTTCAAATTTTTCACACCAATCATAAATGACATAATGAAGCTATGAAAATTTTCAAAACTGGATTCCGATCCCGATATCAAAAAGTCAACTCTCCGGTCAAACTTAAGAAATCTTTAGCCTTAGATTTCTAGGTTCCGTTAAATGGCGATAATTTGATCTAGGGACCTCCAAATTTGCTTTCGGGCATATGACCAAGTCCCCATTCATGATACGGAACTACCCGAATGGTCAAAACTTTTATCCGGGTTCGTGTGCTCAAAATGTTGACCGAAGTCAACTCAATTGAGTTTTTAAAGCTCTAGTTCACAATTTAATCCTTTTTTTTACATAAGAACCTTCCGGAAAATTATACGGACTGCGCATGCAAGTCGAGGAATTATTGATACTGCTTTTCAAGGTCTTAAAAATACCGAGATGATTATTTAATTTAAAGATAACATTTTGGGTCATCACATTCTCCACCTCTAAAACAAACGTTCGTCCTCGAACATACTAAGAATTATTCTCAAGTTACCAAATTGATGATTTTACTTTTATATAATTATTCGCGGTTGATCCCACATTATCGCATTCGACATAAGTCCGACAATACCATTTCAATTGAGATTATTCCCTTTTATCCATATTTGTAAACTTTGAAACAAATTTCTTACACTCCAATCATTTCCAGAAAGGCCCGATTTTTACGTCAACACATGATATTAGTCCCGACTGGATATGGCAACTCGTGCATATGCACCCATCAAATACGGGGTATTACATTCTCCCCGACTTCGGGTAATTTCTCCTTAAATGAGAAGTAGAGTCTGTCCTCCAACACATAATGTAACTTATCTCTTTCTTAGCACATTTCAATATCCCAAATTTTTCTAACTCCCAAATTTTGCAGAAATATCAGCAGAGTCTCCCTTGTAATTGAGCCTATCCACCTGTCAGAGTAACACCAAAATAACTCCTAACAACATGTCCATAACCCAACAACGCGCCACAAAGTATATATCAATAACACTAATCTCCGCATTACAAGCACGCCATTATCACAATGATATCTTGACATAAAATGCATCATATGTATGACAATAACAACATCTCGGGTCTTAATGGTTGTTCATAATAGATTATAACATCGCCAATTAACCTCATGTTAACAATATTTCGTTTCAAGCCTCCAGTTTACTAACAACAAGGCATGAAGATCTTATAATTACTTACCCGAATTAACGAGTCACAATTTAACGCCACCTGGACTCTCACCTTGTAGGCTAAAACTCAATAGTTACAATACAATTTTGGCAAATTATGCATAGAGATATTCATACAAGAATTTTCAAATAAGCCTAATAGGGATGACTCCCTACAAGTGCTATAGTCAAATTTTAATTTCACAAAAGGAGAATTTAAACACATAAATTTTTCACCACCAGGACCTCGTCCTTATATAACATCCACCTCAGGTTGTAGCCTGGTTTAAATATTTCATATCATATAAATGTGAGGTTCTCATCCTCAACTCTGAATCACAAGTATTTTGCATATTGTGCCACTAAAATTTTCCATTTCCTTTCTTCCTTCTTTCAAATAATTTTAGTTAAACAAAATCACAACATACAATGATCCCTCATACCGGTAGGGCATATAATTTATAACTAAAATCAATTATTTAGAAATTAAATTAAACTCATCGAATTGATTAACAAAAGTCACTTTTAGCCTCACAACTATTTTTAGTGACCAACACATAATGATAGACATGACTATCTCCATATAATCTCCCAACATAAGTATTCACACATGTAGATTTAAGAATTACGAAGCTCACTCATAAGTGGAGCACAATAGGAGAACTTTCCTCGATACTCAAAACCGAATCAAGTTAAGGAAATTTTGACTTTATAATAATTCGAGACCGTACTCATAACGATATCGTCTGGTGTAGAAACCTCAGCCATACCATAGAAAATATATCAACGGACTAGGTCTCCACCTCTAGGAGTCTCACCTCCACCTCTAACATCCTGACCCCTACCTATGGTTGGTCATGTAAGTGGAGTAGTAACTGCAATGGGGCACGTAGCCTGAGTGATTTTACGAAATATGTCTCTCCCAAGTCTAGGATAATTTCTCAGGATATTCCTAGTATCGCCATTTTAATAACAACCCATCCGTCGTTCGACTGCTCATACCGAGACTGTACCGGATAACTTAAATAACCATTGCAGGAAATTTCATGACACTGGTACATTAAAAGATGATTGCCCCACGCGAGTGTTGTGATTAACTTAAGCACTACGAGTATACTGAATATGTTTCCATGACCCCGCTGGTACTGAAATGTAGAATTATTAAGGACGCGAGAATATTTCAAGTCTCATCATCATCCCATTCAAATCTCAACTCTTGATCATATACAAGTTTTGGAAAACCTTTCAATACCACATAAATACATCTCAGGCCAAAACTGGTATAACACATGACCCCGCAATTTGATCTTTGATAGTGGACTCCCCTCACTTGGCACGAAGCCATAGGTCACAACATCCGATAATCCACAATATTTGACCTTCACAACTCAAATAAATCAACCAGACGTCAAGGTACGTTGAACCCCTACATGATTCATTAGGTGATCTCTTGATACGTCTGCATCTTCTGTCGGAACCACAACTGGTCTAGTAAATACATTATCTTTCCACTACCTCTACTTGTCATCTGAAACACAGTAAAATCAACCTCATCGCTTTCGACTATTCTCACGTTCTGCAATACTTCATAGCAGCGGTCAAGATAATCTCGTGGGTCCCCAAAATATGCACCGCTAAAAGTGGTAGCGAAGATCTTGGCGAAAACTATCCAACCTCCACAAAGCCTCCAAAGACGTATTTGATTTATCACCGGTCTGTGTTGATGTTCGTCTAAAGAAGCGGTACGTGACTTAGCCATTCGTGAAAGGAGACGATCAGAGGTTTCAATTTAGCAATGAGAGAACAAAACCGCACAACAGAGAAGAATGGGAGTGAAACTTTTCCTAACTCTGTAGCCTCTGGGGGATAAATACATACGTCTTCGTATCGATCCCTCAGACTCTACTAAGCTTGTCTGTGAACTGTGAGACCTATGTAACCTAGAGCTCTGATACCAACTTGTCACGACCCGGATTTCACACCCCCGAGAGCCATGATGGCGCCTAGTGGTGAAAGCTAGATAAGCCAAATTATCCTAATTGCTTAACCTTTTCCAGTTTTAAACCATTATCAGTGAAGAGTAGATATCATGCAAATAGCAAAAATAATTAAGCGGAAGACAAAATCTGACAATTTATCTTAATACAAAACTGCGGAAGTCTAAATACAACTCTACCCAGAATTAGGTGTCACAGCTTCAAAGATGGTCTAAGAATACTACATACAAAGTCTGAAAGATAAAATAAACATTATTTCTGAAATGAGTTGTCACGACCCTAAACCGACCCGGTCGTGATGGTGCCTCTCGTGAAGACAAGGCCAACCGACACAACACTCACATCAACCTTTAAGAATTTAAAATCATTTTTAAGAATTTAATTAAACAACATTTCATAACAACTTCTGAAAATAACAATGCGGAACAAAAAACAAGCCCTACATCGGGGTGTCACTAGTCATGAGCATCTATCCTGGTCTGAATACGACGACAAGTCTAAAATAATATACTAAATACAGTAATAGCAATGTCCGAAAGGGAGTGGTGTTGTGGACGTTATGCAGCCACCTGCTAACTCTGAAGACTTCGCGCCTGAACCAATCCACACCCGCGACCGTGTTCCGATATACGTGAATCTGCACACAAGGTGCAGGGAGTAATGTGAGTACTCCAACCCAGTAAGTAATAAGAATAAATAAAGACTGAGCAGTAGGAAACAATGAATCCATATTCATGTTAGGCTCAATAAACACAACAAGCTTTCAAATCGTAATACGAGTCAACCTCTCTTTTTAAAACCTAACTTTTAGTAAAAATCATTTTGAAATACCTTCCAGCAGTTTCAATAGGGGTTCAATACCATTTAAAAGAATAATAGCGATTAAAGCCATAATCGGCCCCTCGGGCAAAGCATAGTTCGTAAAACAGCCTCTCGGGCAAAACAATATTCATAAACACTTCTTAACCGGAAAATCGTGGTGGAAATAACCAAATGCCAAATCGGTGATTCTTTTCTAAACATCTCATAACCCCAGTTAAAATAAAGGTTGTTTTGAAAACATTTGTTCAACTTTCATACAGAGGCTTAGCATAAAGAAGAGTGAAAACAGTCGATAAATCAACATATTCGGTAGAAACTCACTAAAAAGGGGAGTGAAATCAACAAGTTCATAAGCTGGCCTCTCAGGCAAACATCACTCATTTGCATGTATATAGTTATCGCCTTCAGGCTAGCCTCTCTGCCACTAGTGACTCAACTCGTACCAGTCAGTGCTCACACTCAGCACTCACGCTCAATAGGTACTATATAGTAACCGCTGCGGCATGCATCCCGATCCATATATATATAATAACCGCTGCAGCGTGCAACCCGATCCATATATCACTACGGCGTGCAGCCCGATCCATCACTGCGGCGTGCAGCCCAATCCATATGGGTACCCGCCCTCACTGTGGGGGTGCAAACTCCGGAGGGGCTCCTACAGCCCAAGTGCAATATTGATGCGGCGTGCAGCCCGATCCATATAAGTATACTGCTGCGGCGTGCAGCTCGATCCATATAAATATACTGCTGCGGCGTGCAGCCCGATCCATATATATATAATCCTCGCAGCCAGGCCCTCGACCTCTCTCACTCATTAGCCTCACCATCAGGCTCTCAGTCATCAACCTCACAATTAGACCCTCGGTCCGTCTCAGTCATCAACTCACGATCACTCGAACCATTAGTAAGACAAGGAACTCAACCCAAACAGTCTTTTACATTTTTAAGAAATATGGTGATAAAGCCAGATTTTTAAATAATAAACCGGTAAAACGTGACTGAGGATATTCTATCAACACATATAGTGAGGAAAAATAGTAAAAATGCCCCGAAGGGTCTCAACAGGTCTGCACAAGGCCCCAAACATGGCATACAGCCCAAAACACAATAATATCAGACAGTTAACTATCAAATGCGCATTAAAGTACTCTTTCGGGATGGACTAGGTCACAATCCCCAGCGGTGCTTTACCCCATGCTCATCATCCAGCGTGCAAGTCACCTCCAAGCAACACAACGATGTGTAATCTGGGGTTTCAAACCATCAGGACAGTATTTACAATCATTACTTACCTCGATCCGGTCCAAACTATAGCCCGTGATGCCTCGCCCGCACGAATCGACCTTCGAATGCTCCAAATCTGGCCACAATCAGTACATAATCATTAAAATATGCTAAGGGAGTGAAGCCCACTCGAAATATCCAATTTAACATCAAAATACCAAAATTGCTCAAACCCGGCCCCCGGGCCCACGATTCGGAATTCGACGAAACTCATAAAATCCGACAACCCATACAACCACGAGCCCAACCATACTAAAAGTACTAAATTTCGATAACAATTCAGCCTCCAAATCTTCAAATCTTATTTTTAAATTATTGGGTCCAAATCCCCAATTTACACCTCAAAAATATGTAATCTAGTCGGATTATTCGATGATAATTCAATATTATGGAGTAGAAATAATCACAAGTGACTTACCTAAAGATTTTCCATGATTTCTTGCTCAAAAATCGCCTCAAGCCGTGTTCTTTCACCAAAAAAAGGTAAAAAAATGAGCAGAAAACACAGCAGCTTTATTAAGCCAGATCTGGTCGCTAAAAGTGCCAAATCTAGTCGCTAAAAGGTGCACACTAGATCTGATGCACCAGCAATCTTTAATTTCACTAAAAAGGCTCTAACTCCATCATACAAACTCGAAATTCAATGATTCTTGTTCCTATGAGTCACAAATATTGATACGAACATAGTCCTTCAATCGAAACTCAATTCGGAGCTCGTTTGCTTAGTGCGATATCTATTTCGCTCGTTAAACAATTAACTCATGATTCGCGTAAAAAACCCAATCGCGACTTGAGGAAATTAGACCAAAATTTCCAGATCACTCCTATAATTCATTATCAAAATTTCGGAAATCTAAAAATCAAATTTCGATCTCTAGAACTAAAAATGGACCTTTGGATCATTACAAGCTTATAATCAAAACGCCAAAAATCTTTTAAAAACTCTTCCAAGACATATCCGAGCCTCATGGGACCCCGACCAAACATGCCAACATTCCCCATAACAAAATTCAAACTTGTTCCAACCTTCGGAACGCTCAAAACAATATCAAAACATCAAATTACCCTCGGATTCAAGCCTAAGAATTTCAAAACTTCCAAAATCCGAATTCAATCAAAAAGTCGACCAAACGACGTCCAAATGACCTAAAATTTTTCACACATATCACAAATGACATAACGAGGCTACAACAAATTTCGAAATTCTATTCCGACCCTCGGATCAAAATCTCTCCTATCAACTGAAATTCGCCAAAATATTAATTTTGCCAATTTAAGCCAAATTCCACACCTGACCTCCAGAACCAATTCCGATCGCACTCCTAAGTCATAAATCACCTAATGGAGCTAGCCAAATCATAAAAATTCTGATCCAAGCTCATGTACACATAAGTCAACTCTTGATCAAACCTTTCAAATTTAAAGCTTTCAACTGAGACTATTCTTTCAAATTTATTCCGATTTTTCCTGAAACTAAGACCAACGATCCACATCAGTAATAATGCATAACACGGGGCAAGTCATGTCCGGGAACTGAAGATCAAAGTGCAAAAGCTCAAAACGACCGGTTGGGTCGTTACATCCTCCCCCACTTAAACACACGTTCGTCCTCGCACGTGCCCAGAGTTGTTCTAAAAGCCAACCAATAGCTGAATAACCTTACCATGTATATACCCGGGGGAGATCCCATGTCACCCTATCTCGTATAGGTCCGATAACACCTTTTAACTAAAATTACACACTCCAATCCAGCCCATAAATCATAGAACCACATATTCACTTCTGAAACCATCCATATGATCAAAACCTCACACTGATATTCTGAATAGAACCGAACTAGCTGTAATAACCCATGCCTGCAACCTCAAGTGCAATTATCCGATATACCACGTAACTCGAACACATGTAGCGATAACTTCCATTCACAGCAGCTGTACACAACACTCGAATACCGGTAGAAACCCTTTATCAACTAAAGTCTCATTCAAACACTTCCATCTACTGCCAATGATAAATGAAACACGCAATAAATCATAACCATCTCTCAAATCAGTCATCCATAAGGTTACTTCTACTTTGGCAAGGACCGTAGCAAATTTCTGAATCGAACCTCGATATTTACCTATCAAACATGCTGAAATCGAATCCGATTGTATTCATTACAGGCCCCAACGATCTCATCTACTCCAACACAATTATTCTGGTGGCATGACACACCAAGACAGGCTAAGGCCACAACTTGCGCAGTCCACGCACTAATAAGCAACAACCCGAACATACTCACATCATGAAACTGACTCAAACGAAAGAGTCGTACCGCAAGCTCACCCATATCATCACATCACATGGCTGAGAACCCGTCTCACATCATAGAAATAGAACACATGAATCTACTCCGAAAGGTCATATCCCACGCAGCCTCACTATAGTGCGCGATCCAATCCAAACACTGTTACACATGTAACACCTCAAGTCACTATGCTCAAAATCGACAACCACGCACAATTGATAATTGGAACCAAAGCAAATCATTACACCCATGGTGACACAAATAACATGTGCCACGCAACCCGGTAGGACATAACCGATACGTCGTTCACTAAGCATCACTCACTTACTCTTCCCGCTCAAATTACTCTAAGAGGCCCAAGTTGAACCGCACCATATGTGCCCATAACCAACAAATCATAACAACTCACACACAGAAGGGTACCCATAGATCTCCCCAGATCATTGATAAGCTCAACAACGGTCGAATCAATACCTCCCTTAACAATGCCATTTGGAGCCAATCAAGCCGACTCAAGACAGAAAGCTCATCATAAGAGCCCAGAGTAACACAACGCAGAAACATACCAATATCATATCTAAAATCCTACATACCCAGAAAAGAAAGATCCCCTCGGGCCTTCGAATCTCGACAGTCACTAAACAATGCTGATACATACGATCTAGAATCACAACATAGTCTAAATATGAGAACTTTCGGTCTCCAATTCCGTGTAGCATATAGGTCACCCTTTCTGATTCCAAATTCCGCAGTCCGAATACACATCACGCCTCAGGTATCCATTCATTCCACGAAATATATTCTAAAATTCTTCTATGCCATCAAGCAGACTCGAATATCAGAAGTCGGTCCAACAAGAAAGTACCGCAATACTATCAAATATCATCAGTCTAATCACATTACCCCTTTTTCTAAGACATATACTCACGTCAATTCACTTCTAATTAGCGGTACATTTCCCTGGTTATCTGAGGTTACCTGTTGTCTAAGAGTTTATGAATTTCCTTCCAGAACTGAAACCTCATACACGTAAATGTTGATCCTCCACAACACACCGCATATACCATACCATCCAAGGATAACAGGCAAACTTTTATCTCCCTTCCGAGCCACAGACATCTACACATTCAGCTAGTCCAGAACTTCTATTGATGTCATCTAAAAGAAAAATCATTACGCTTCCTGTGCCGCTTATATTCGTAGAGAATGCACCTCTTAGACCACGGTGGAAATCAAACAGAACTCTCTCAATTCCGTTTGCATAAATTAAACTGCCAGGACTGAATCCTTCTACTAAGCCAAGCTAAGCAAGCCATCAAACCTGTGAGCATTGCTGCAAAATACCTGGAAGAACCCATTACCTCGAACACATACGCAGAATTGATCATACCCTTACCATACCGATTCGGTCTACTATCAAGCCACTCCATCTATCTGAAATTCATTATATTTCCTCCTTAACTTAATATTCCCTCTTGCTATAGTACCACAATTCCTCAACCCAGGTTTAACTCACGAGACCCAAGCATAAATCCACATGGTCTAAGACCCACAAGCCGCTGAATACTCTCTTAAATATCCCCAAAAACATCACGCTTCTGAATACTTTAATCTGAAGAACTTCCTGCAAATCTTGATCTGTTACCTTTATTTTCCTGATACTGATACTTAGAACCCCATAATTAACATAAAACTACCGCAAAAATGAAATCCTCATCATAATACGACCGAGCAACTTCCTGCTCCATACGCCGAGCATCCCTTACTCACAACACTCTAGACATTCCAATTCTCATACTCTATGAAGAATAATATAACCTTGCCAAACTCTCCTTTACTCTAGCCATAGCTATTTCACTCGCACGCTCCAAACTGGAACTAACATAACACTTAACCGTGCAATCAATTGCTCACCGCAGATTCCCCCACTTGGCCCGAAGCCATAGATCAAGATACAGTCAATAACTCATAACACTCTTACTCTATTAATGCCATAATACCACAACGAGATTAAGAACCAAATCATTTAGAAGTTGTGAAAACACTGATCATCTAGTGCTGTAAGCCTTCTACAAATCCCGCATTCTTCCCCGGAACAGTTAAGCCCACTCTCTTAAGCAAATCCGAAATTTCAAATTTCAATACGTACCTTTCCATTACACATGAGATCTTCTAACACACACATAAGGATCACACTACTTCAGAACGCTCCGCAGGAGATAACCCACTTGTTTCGCCTCAATACAACATTTTCGTATACCTTCCACCATCATACACATTACACAACCACTTAGTCTTCCTGAGTCTGAACTCGTACCGCAACATGGAATTTACTTCACTCCCACTAAGAGACTTGAAAATATTCTTCACACGCCCATACTTGGAGCTACACTGCAACTCACAATGGAAATCATACACTTAGTAGTTCACCTATCATCCAGCAGATCCTCCCCGACACTTCCAAGTCATACAGAAACATCTCGCAGTACTAACATACTCATCACATAGCTATCCAGTCGTCATTCCCGCTAATAGGGACAATACCGAACATATAATTTCAAGACACTTGCTCACACAATCAACACCTAGGTGCTCAAGCCATTGGCAAAGATCCGGCCTCAAGTCCTCCAAACTGGCCGAACATACTTACAAAGATTACATCTCGCCCCTCGATCGGGGAATCACAAGCCATCAAGGTACATCTGATAGTGAGCGCTCACACGCGCATACACAAGCGTGGAAGGAATTTCAAGAGTTACTTTTTAAGCTGAATCGAGAACGCACGATAAGAATTCCAAGAATGTAAAGTTTTCCTAAAGGTTCTGCATCCTCTCGAGGATAAATACAGACATCTCTGTATCGATCTGCGAGACTCTACTAAACCTGCTCATAACTCGTGAGACCTATGTAACCTAGGATCTGATACTAATTTGTCATGACCCCAAATCGGCCCGGTCATGATGGCACCTCTCGTGAAGACAAGGCCAGCTGACACAACACTCATATCAACTTTTAAGCATTTAAAATCATTTTTAAGCCTTTAATTAAACAATGTTGCATAACAACTTCCGAAAATAACAATGCGGAACAAAAAACAAGCCCGACATCGGGGTGTCACTAGTCATGAGCATCTATCCTGGTCTGAATACGACGACAAGTCTAAAATAATGTACTAAATACAGTAATAGCAATGTCCGAAAAGGAGTGGTGCTGCGGACGTCATGCAACCACCTGCTAACTCTGAAGACTCCGCGCCTGAACCAATCAACACTCGCGACCGTGTTCCGATATACCTGAATCTGCACACGAGGTGCAGGGAGTAATGTGAGTACTCCAACCCAGTAAGTAATAAGAGTAAATAAAGACTGAGCAGTAGGAAATAGTGAATCTGCATTCACGTTAGGCTCAATAAAAACAGCAAGCTTTCAAATCATAATACGAGTCAACCTCTCCTTTTAAAACCCAACTTTTAGTAAAAATCATTTTGAAATAACTTCCAGCAGTTTCAATAGGGGTTCAATACCATTTAAAAGAATAATAGCGATTAAAGCCATAATCGGCCCCTCGGGCAAAATATTATTCATAAACACTTTTTAACCGGAAAATCTTGGTGGAAATAACCAAATGCCAAATCAGTGATTAGTTTCTAAACATCTAATAACCCCGGTTAAAATAAAGGTTGTTTTGAAAACATTTGTTCAACTTTCATATAGAGGCCCAGTATAAAGAAGAGTGAAAACAGTCGATAAATCAACATATTAGATAGAAACTCACTAAAAAGGGGAGTGAAATCAACAAGTTCATAATCAGGCCTCTCAGGCAAACATCACTCATTTACATGTATATAGTTATCGCCTCTCGGGCTAGCCTCTCTGCCACTCTTGACTCAACTCTTACCAATCAGTGCTCATACTCAGCACTCACGCTCAATAGGTACTATATAGTAACCTCTGCGGCGTGCAGCCTGATCTCTCTCTCTCTCTCTCTCTCTCTCTCTCTCT
>MU760916.1:2581-36576 GCA_026770625.1 Nicotiana glauca | reverse complement strand
CTATATATATATATATATATATATATATATATATATATATATATATATATATATATATATATATATATATATAATAACCACTACTGCGTGCAGCCCGATCCATATATCGCTGCGGCGTGTAGCCCGATCCATCGCTGCGGCGTGCAGCCCAATCCATATGGGTACCCGCTCTCACTGTGGGGGTGCAGACTCTGGAGGGGCTCCTACAGCCCAAGCGCAATATTGTTGCGGCGTGCAGCCCGATCTATATAAGTATAATGCTGTGGCGTGCAGCCTGATCCATATAAATATAGTGTTGCAGCGTGCAGCCCGATCCATATATATATAATCCTCACAGCCAGGCCCTCGACCGCTCTCAGTCATTAGTCTCACCATTAGGCTCTCAGTCTATCTCAGTCATCAACGTCACAATTAGACCCTCGGTCTGTCTTAGTCATCAACTCACGATCACTCGGACCCTTAGTAAAACTGGGAACTCAACCCAAAGAGTGTTTTACATTTTTAAGAAATATGGTGATAAAGCCAGATTTTGAAACAATAAGCAGGTAAAACGTGACTGAGGATATGCTATCAACACATATAGTGAGGAAAAATAGTAAAAATGGCCCTAAGGGTCTCAACATGCCGGCACAAGGCGCCAAACATGGCATACAGCCCAAAACACAATAATATCAGACAATTAACTATCAAATGCGCATTAAAGTACTCTTTCGGGATGGACTAGGTCACAATCCCCAGCGGTGCTCTACCCCACGCTCGTCTTCCAGCATGCAAGTCACCTCCAAGCAACACAAAGATGTGTAATCCACGGTTTCAAACCCTCAGAACAGTATTTACAATCATTAGTTACCTCGATCCGGTCCAAACTCTAGCCCGCGATGCCTTGCCCGCACGAATCGAGATGCTCCAAAATCTAGCCACAATCAGTACATAATCATTAAAATATTCTAAGGGAGCGAAGCCCAATCGAAATATCCAATTTAACATCAAAATCTCGAAATTGCTCAAACCCGACCCCCGGGCCCACACTCCGGAATTTGACGAAACTCACAAAATCTGACAACTCATTCAACCACGAGTCCAACCATACCAAAATTACTAAATTCCGATAACAATTCGGCCTCCAAATCTTCAAATCTTATTTTTAAATTCCTAGGCCCAAATCCCCAATTTACACCTCAAAACATGTAATCTAGTCGGATTATTCGATGATAATTCAATATTATGGAGTAGAAATAATTACAAGTGACTTACCTCAAGATTTTCCATGATTTCTTGCTCAAAAATTTCCCCAAGTCGTGTTCTTTCACCAAAAAAAAGTAAAAAATGAGCAGAAAACGCAGCAGCTTTATTAAACCAGATCTGGTCGCTAAAAGGTGCACACCAGATCTGATGCACCAGCAATCTTTAATTTCGCTAAAAAGGCTCTAACTCCATCATACAAACTCGGAATTCAATGATTCTTATTCCTATAAGTCACAAATAATGATACGAATATAGTCCTTCAATCGAAACTCAATTCAGAGCTCGTTTGCTCAGTGCGATATCCATTTCACTCGTTAAATAATTATCTCACGATTCGCGTCAAAAACCTAATCGCGACTTGATGAAGTTAGACCAAAATTTCCAGATCACTCCTATAATTCATTATCAAAATTTTGGAAGTCTCAAAATCAAATTTCGATCTCAAGAACTAAAAATGGACGTTTGGATCATTACAAAATTATAATCAAAACGCCAAAAATCTTTCAAAAACTCTTCCAAGACATATCCGAGCTTCATGGGACCCCGACCAAACACGCCAACATTCCCCATAAAAAAATTCAAACTTTTTCCAACCTTCAGAACGCTCAAAACAACATCAAAATATCAAATCACCCTCGGATTCAAGCCTAAGAATTCCAAAACTTCCGAATTCCGAATTCGATCAAAAAGTCGACCAAACGACGTCCAAATGACCTGAAATTTTGCACACACATCACAAATGACATAACGAAGCTACAGAAACATTCAGAATTCCATTCCGACCCTCGGATCAAAATCTCACCTATCAACCAAAAATCGCCAAAATATTAATTTTGCCAATTTAAGCCAAATTCCACAACAGACCTCCAAAACCAATTCCGATCGCGCTCCTAAGTCATAAATCATCATAAAAATTCCGATCCCATCTCATGTACACATAAGTCAACTCTTGGTCAAACCTTTCAAATTTAAAGCTTTCAACTGAGACTATTCTTCCAAATTCATTCCGATTTTTCCTGAAACCAAGACCAATGATACACATCAGTCATAATGCATAACACGGGGCAAGTCATGTCCGGTAACTGGAGATCAAAGTGCAAAAGCTCAAAACGACCGGTTGGGTCGTTAAATGAGTAAAGGAAATAAGATAAAGGAAAACATAGGAGGTGACGCCAAGGCTCGCGGACGTCCGCAAGACTACCTCGTGTCGCCTGTGTGGGCTGAAGACAGCACCCTCACTACGGTCCAAGCACTCCGATATCAGTATCTGCACACAGTGCAGAGTGTAGTATCAGCACAATCGACCCCATATGTTGGTAAGTGCCTAGCCTAACCTTGGCGAAGTAGTGATGAGGCTAGGACCAGACTACCAAATAAACATGTGCAATATAGCGTACAAAATAATAAGAAGCAGATAACAATGATGGCAACAATGATCAACCGATGATATAAATAGCAGGCAACAAGAAGACCAAAAATATTTCTCAACAAATAATAGATACACGTGCAATCAATTTATCAAGTCCTTCAAATATAAATCTTTTGCCTATAAATCCTTCAAGTAATAATATATAAGATAATATGCTTTTCAATGAATATATTTCGAATATATTTCCTTTAAATAAATATCTTTCAAATAAGCATCTTTCGAATATAATTCTTTCGAGTAAAGGTCACCTTGTGACGCCTCATTCACTTAACATAAAGTAGAGTACATCTTCCAGCCCAATTAGGAAATCAACCAGAAAAGATGAAGTTATTTTTAGAAATCATTTGATAAAGAAGATACCTTTTTCAATTAAAGTACAATATCGAATGAATCATTACCTTTAATACGAGAAATCAATAAATCAAAACATAGTAAAAATTTCTTTTTAAGTAAAGTACAACCTCAAATGGTTTAAGGAAAATTTAGTTGAAAAAATAAATTGAGTTAAAAATGGAACAATTGTTGAAATATGGAGTATTGAACATATAAAAAAAAAGGGTAAAAACAGAATTTCAAGAGAATTATAAAGGAATCAAAATCCAACCACTAACAAGAAAACAAAGGCAGATTTCACTTTCCTTTCAAATCTTGTTGCAGGAGCGCAACCCGATGCCATTTCCTGTATCTCGTGACATGTGTGCCACCCGCTCCCATTTCATGTATCTCGTGGTAGGCGTACCACCACCACTCATTTCATTATATTTTGTGGTAGGCGTACCACCCGCTCCCATTTCATTATATCTTGTAGTAGGCATACCACCCACTCCCATTTCATTATATCTTGTGGTAGGCGTACCACCCGCTCCCATTTTATTATATCTTGTGGTAGGCTTACCACCAGCTCCCATTTCATTATGTCACACCTCCTATTTACTAACCCTGAGGTATATACGGGAGTTTTTCCGATTTAAGTGACATTATTCGAAATGAGATTATTTATTTAATCAGAGTCGCCATTTGGAATACATTATCTGGTGTCCCAAGTCACCGGTTTATTTTGAATCCCAAATCGAGGAAATTTTGTTATTTTTAAAGTCTGCGAACCAGAAATTCTAAATAAGGAATTCTGTTAACCACGGAGAAGGTGTTATGCATTCTCGGATTCCGTGGTTCTAGCACGGCCGCTTAGCAATTATTACTTGGCTTAAATTGTTTAACTACTCATTTTTAGGACCTATGTGCATTTACCTTTTTACCGCTTTTAAATCACTTGAATTATTCGTAATTAAAGAATTGAGTTACGCTTACATATCCTCTATTTTTTTGGTGCGTCAAAATCATGTCACGCGAACGTGTCCACGATTAATAACGCTTTTGCTGATTTACTAAGAAAGTTTGGTTGAAGGTGCGCGAACGCATCCCTCGAGTCTTTTAGAGGTAAATTTATTATATTATGCGAACATATATATAATCGCAATACTAATCTAAATAGGGCCTAAAACAAACTACGATGTTCGAACATTCTTTGTTCTAAATTCGAGATTATTGTCGGGTCATGAATTTCACACTTACCATTCTAGATATCATTATCTCATGCTAAACATTTGAAATGTTTCCTTCCAAAAGGTAAATCATCCTTATCGTTGAGAGCTAGAACCACTTTCTTATTTACTCTTCATTAGTATAAGCACACACAAAAAAAAAATTGCAGCCATGAGAACGTTGCAAAAGAAAAAGAAAAAAAGGTAAGGATAGTACCCAATTGGAAAAAATAATGTTTACGTTCATTCTGTCAGTGGATGCTATTTAAAAGAAAATAAAAGCATACAACATGAATAAATAATAAGTTAGGAAAACATAATGTGAATACTAAAAATTCATTAAACTATTCACACAAAATTATCAAAAGAACTAGACAAATTTAATGATAAAAATAACACTTCAATGACATTCTCAGAGAGACAAAGTATATCCAAACAGTGAAACATCCATAAGAAACCAACTCAAATACATTCAAATTCAGTGAAAAGATCGAAAGAAAAAAAGTGAGGGATAGAATTGGACCTTATGAGAATTTAACAGGAAAGATCTTCATCCTTACATTTGAAAATTGTTGGTACAGCAACAACGGGTATTCGAACCAAAGACATGACCAGAAACCTCGAAACGACGACCTAGTCGAACGGAGATTGTGAAACTTTTCACGGATTATTTTTGCTTAGATTTCTGCAAACAATAGTGGCTTTTTCTTGCTGATTTTATGATGTCTGCGAACTCGTTTTCGGGTGTTAAAGGGTAGTGAAAGAGCTGCTGGTTTTGGAGTTTTGCGACAGTGTTTTGAGCTGTTTCGAAGCTGATTTTTGCAGCTCTTCTTAGCTAATTTCATTGTGGCTATTGGGGCTGATTTTTGCTGGATTTGGGGGTAAGAACGTTGAGGTTTTGGAGCTGATTTTTGGACTCTTTTTTTTTGGACGTTTTTGTGGTTGTTTTCAAGATGGAGGAGCTGCCTTTTGGTGGTGAACTTTACATGGATTCTTTGGTGTTCTTAGGGATGGATTTTTCTTTGGTTATAGAGGAAGAAGATCAACTCCCTCTATTTTTTTTTAAATTCTTGCGGCTGATCTCCCTTAGCCCTTTTTTAGGAATGGAATCTTAAGGTAGGGTTTCTATAATTAAGTATTTTATATGGAGGTGGGAAAGGAAGATGACCATTGGATTAGAAGAAAATAGATGGTTAGGATTAAATCTTACAGTTAAGTGGGCTAATGGGTTGGGAAGAATGAGCTAAGGGTAATTGGATTGAACTTTGTCTTTTGGGTTTGAACTTAGGCTACAAGGACCAAATAATACAATGTATCTATAAAAATGTAAAAATCACTCTAAATTAAAATAAATTAATATAAAATTCAATACTACGAGTGAAACTAATTTTTTTGTATTTTAATGTGAAACTAATATAAATATACTAGTTGAATATAAATATAAGTAATACTATAAATATAAATATAATAATTGACTTTAACCTAAAGATGAAAAATAATTTGTAATTTTTATTTTTTGTGATAAAAATAAAGTAAAAGTTTTAAAAAAATTAGTGAAAATAGTACTATTAGACCTAAACTAATATCTAAACACTAAAAATGTGAAAATTTTGGGAAGGGTCAAAAATTACATGTCTACAGCTGTCCCTCTTTGACTGGAAATGCGAAGCGTTTTCGGACAAAGAACGACTAGACAGGTATTTTCACCCGACCCTTATTTAAAGAAAGGATAATGTGACCGAGCCCTGGTATCTGAGCTACCTACATATCCTTGGCTATAAAGGAATCAGGACACGTGTAGTTCAGAGGTGAGTGAGATGATGGAGTGTGCCGAGGTGGAGAGCCGGTCGAGGTGTCGTTCCATCGAGGTTCCGGTCCATAGTCTCGTTATTACATCAAAATCAAAAATGAAAAAGATTGACTAAGCC
Source organism: Nicotiana glauca (assembly GCA_026770625.1). Classification (NCBI taxonomy): domain Eukaryota; kingdom Viridiplantae; phylum Streptophyta; class Magnoliopsida; order Solanales; family Solanaceae; genus Nicotiana; species Nicotiana glauca. Next base: position 30,433 of record MU760916.1, on the reverse strand, counting down.
TATCAGGTACGAATTACAAGATTCTTATCTAAGAATCTTCTGAAGCTTGATCTTGAGTTTTGGTTGGTTCTTCATGTGGACCCTGATCTGAATCTTGATGCTTGTTAGCTACAAGTGTTGGTTTAATCTTCTTCAGCTTTTCAAATCAAGACGGAACATGCAGAGCTTGTGACCTCAGCCATTTCTTGAGCAGCTCACATCTTTCATTAACTTCTGCATTTGGATTCACTTCTTGTCTTTCTTTTTCTTTTTGTTTTTTTTCCTTTTTATTCTGGATTGTGATTAACTTCTGTTGATCATCTCGGACTGCTGACTTGCACTCTTGACACGAGCTTCTTTTGTTGCCGACCTGTATTGCATTCTGAGTTGAATTCTCCTTTTTTTCCAGGTGGGCGCCTGATTGCTGACCTTGAACAGTCTTCTCTTGTTACTTGACACTATTTTCCTTGCACCTCGAACCATTTTCCCTTGAAACTTGAATTGTCTTCCTTCGAAACTTCTTTCCCTTGAAACTTGAATTGTCTTCCCTTGTTCTCCAGGTGGGCGCCTGATTGCAACAAAATAGACAAAACAAAGAAATTTTTTTTCTGCCCTAGTTTGCACTAGGAAGATTTGTGAGTTGTTAGCAAAATGGTAAACCATGTGTACTATTGATGCCAAGATGAGAGTAAACTAAAGAATAAACTAGGAAAACTATAAACTAAGCTTGACTAAAATAAAGACTGACCCTATTCTCCAGGCGGGGCCCCTGATTTCAAGAAAACTAAAAACTGACCCTTTTTTAAAAATAAAAAAAACTAGACTTCCTTCTTTTTTCCCTTTTTTTATTCAAAATATCCTAGGAGAAAATTCGTCAGACTAGGTTTTCTATCTTAGGAGAAAGATTCATCAGACTAAGATGTTAATCCTATGAGAAAATTCAGCAGACTAGGTCCTTTTCTCTTCTTTTTTTGTTTTTTTGGTATCTTAGGAGAAAGATTCATCAGACTAAGACATCTATCCTAGGAGAAAGTTCATCAGACTAGGTCTTCTATCATATTATCTTAGGAGAAATATTCATCCGACTAAGATTTTGATCCTAGGAGAAAATTCATCAGACTAGGTTTTCATATCTTATGAGAAAGATTCATTAGACTAAGATTTTATATCCTAGGAGAAAATTCATCAGACTAGGTTTTCTATCTTAGGAGAAAAATTCATCAGACTAAGATTTTTATCTTAGGAGAAAGTTCATCAGACTAAGATTTTGTATCCTAGGAGAAAATTCATCAGACTAGGTTTTCTATCTTAGGAGAAAAATTCATCAGACTAAGATTTTTATCCTAGGAGAAAGTTCATCAGACTAGGTCTTCTATCTTAGGAGAAAAATTCATCAGACTGAGATGTTTATCCTAGGAGAAAGTTCATCAGACTAGGTTTTCTATCTTAGGAGAAAGATTTATCAGACTAAGATTTTGGTTGGGAGAAAATCCATCAGACTAGGGCTTTTTACCGTAGGAGGAAAAATGTGAGTGCAATGGCAACATGTTATTCACATTAGCAAGACAAATAAAGGCAAAGATTTGAGAAACATCCCTTTGTCGTCTCTTCTCTTCTTTTCTTTTTTTTTTTCATTTTTTTTTCTTATCTTTTTTTCTATTTTTCTTTATTTTTCTCTTTTGTTTTCCCCTCATTTTCATTTTTTTAACTACATTCCTTGCACTGCTTTGTTCTTGTTGCAAACAAAAAAATTTTTGTTAGTTTTGAAAGTGGTGGTCGGTTTGTGGCCTTGAGTCTTGGGCAACTTGGCTTCTGCTCAATCAACTTGAGTCGATCTCAAAAGACTTTTGTTCTATACCAACTCTGATTGTTTCACACCCATTACCATTTGTATTTGCAGCTCAAACACCCTTATCCCAACCGGAGATCTTTGCTTAGGTGACCTTTTTCTGATATCTTGAATGACTTCCTACTTTTTGAGCAATTTGTCTGTAAGAGAGAATCACAAGTTATCTTTTTTGTGCCGAGTAGGCTGACAGGGGTCTTTTGGGGAGGCATGTGCATCAATCCTCAAGTCATGTTGACAGTAACAACTGAGTGTGCTGGCCAAATTTACTTTATACAACTGAAAAGCTGGTAGCAATTTTGAAATCTTTTCTTGCTTGTTTTGACGAAGACTGACTCAGAGTAGAGGACACAATGGTGCAAAGAAACAAGTATTAACAAGAAATGCCCTTGTTAGAAGAACAAAGGGAAGAATTTTTTTTCCTTTTTTTCAATAACTAGCCTTAATGATCATGACATGCATTTTGGACTCAACGGCCTGATCTGTCAAACTAATCCAATCGTCCCTTCTACCATTCTTATGATCTTTGAAGTTGGGCCTATCCGTGCCAATCCTTTGCATCAACTTCATGACTCAATTTCGACTAATGGTGCCCCGAGGGATTTTCCCCAACAAGTCTCTCTCATTTATTCATCTCTACTTACCGTCTTACAGTGCCCGTGAGGGTTTTCACTAATAAGACTCTCTCAATTTTTTTTCTTTTTCTTTAACTCTTTTTGTGAGCAACTCGACGATGTTCTACGTCGTGTGGCAACTGTTGCTTATTGCATGCGTCTCTTGGCATTTTTGAAGGCATATTGGGAGGTCTTTATTTGGAGGGTTTTTGGATAGGGTTGGAAAGAAAGGTCGGCGTGAAGGCTCAAAATAAACTCAAAATGAGGGGTTGTAGATTTACAACTCTTGGAATCGACTCTTTCAAAAATGAAATAAAATATTTGCCCCAGTTTCAGATGCTGGAGATTTTTGGATTTTTCTATTTTTTCTATTTTCTGCTTTTTCATCTGAATTCTTATTTTGTTTGACCGAACCATGAGGTTGCCTACGTATCCTTTTTTTAAGGAATCAGGTCGAACGTAGTTCAAACATCTAACCTAAACTATTTTTCTTTCTGTTTCTCTTTTCCTTTTTTTTTTTCTCTTTTTTTTCCTTTTTTTTTTGTTTTCCCCAGCTTCTATTTTTGAGGGCATGGACTTTTGATAATTCCTTTTTTTTTTCTGAACTTTCTAAGAATTGCCCCAATTTGTACTCTTGGTACATGAATTTTTTTTCTTTTTTTTTTTTTTACTCTAAACTTGATTCCAAAAGAGGGTAGTCAAAGATAAATAACACAGGCTCAAAAGGGGTAGCAAAGGATATAAAGTGTTTGGGTAGCAGAAAAAGAGCCTCCCAACCTCAAGAACGTCAAACATGGTATCTTTTCGCGATCACAATATTGACGAACATGTCTGTCTTCTTGGTGTGCCATGGTCACAAGACATTTTTTCATCCCTTAGCGACAAACTTTCCAACAAACATCAATTGATTAAACATCCTCAAGCCCGATCTTCCCAATGATTTGAAGGTGAATTTTACTCGACCTTAATTCTAAAGTATTTCAACTCTTTATTATCCTCGAAACTGTCTTTTTCTTAGTTGTCCAATTCAAGCTTAAAGAATTTTCTAATATCTGGCCAAAAATTCCGCATGCATTTCATGTCATTAAAACTAGCGGGAAAAGAACTAAACATGGAATGACACAAAAGGAAAAACTATATTTCATTGAGTAAAAAACAAGATAAACAACCTAAAATCCGAGTTACAATCCTAAAAAACCCAGATAATGAAAATAGCAAAAGAACAGATGGACAACACTCACACAAACGAAATGGTGGGATAGTAGGGTTTGACTCAACAAAACAAATAAAATCTGGATCACAACCCTGAAATAACCCAAATAATAGAAAAAACATCAAAACAAACTACCAAGATTCCTTCATAGTGAGGAGGGAATGACATTACAATTGCTAAGCTTGACATTTAGCCACAAATTTGCTCATCAGGATCAGCAGAGCCTTCTCCAATTTCAAAATCATTAACTTCAATTAGCAAATTTCCGAGAGGATTCACATACTCCATGTCACCACGCATCATCCCCACAAAGTGTGCATCATCATGTGTAGGTAAATGATTCTGCACGATATTCTGGGAGCCACTATCTTGGATCACAATCAGTTTTTCCTGGATCATCCTTTCTATTTCTCTTTTCAAATCCCGACAAGTTTCAACATTGTGCCCCTGGGCATTGGAATGGTATTCACGCCTTTTAGAAGGGTCAAAGCTCCTTGCACGTGGCTCCACATGATTTGGAGAAATACGTGCAATCATGTCATAATGCTTTAATTTCTCAAAAAAGCTTGCATAGGACTCTCCTATTGGTGTAAAATTATCTTTCAACTTTTGTTCCCCTCTATACCTCTTGCCTGGTTGTGGGTTATAGGGTACTTGAAAAGTTTTTGGAAGTTAGTGGAGATTTCGTGATGCTCGTGGTCGCCTTCTGGGGTGTTTTGGTGGCTGGACAATATACTGATGTGGAGCGACAGAGTATTGAGGGTTCTGAGGTGGATAATACTGCTCATGGGAGTCATGAGAAACCTGATGAGGCTGCGCATACCTTCGAGGTGTTTTCCTGGGACCTCTTCTCGAACCTGTTGTCATCATGATTTCTTTATCCTTCTCAATCGTGAATTATCGGATTCAATCAGGACAGCCTGAGTTGCAGCTCTGAGAATTGCTTGACTTATAGTCTTGCCTATCTTAAGACCATTCTCTACCATTTCTCCCATTTTGATTGCTTCCGAGAAGGATTTGCCAACTGCGGACATCATGTTTTAAAAGTAATCTGGCTCTAGCGCTTGAAGGAAGATAGTGATTAGCTCGTGGTCGTCCATGAGTGGCTTAACTCTAGCTGTTTACTCTCTCCATTTAATGGCATATTCCCTGAAACTTTCAGTTGGTTTCTTCTTCAGGTTTGAAAGGGAAATGCGGTCTGGGGCAATGTCGATATTGTATTAGAACTGTTTGACATAGGCATGTGCCATGTCATCCCAGACATACCAGCGAGACGTGTCTTGATCCATAAACCATTCGGAGACTACTCCCGTGAGGCTTTTCCCAAAATAAGCCATCAATAATTCTTTATTTCTTCCCGCACCTCTCAGTTGATTGCAAAACCTTTTTCAGGTGGCCTATGGGGTATCCATGTCCATCATACTTTTCAAATTTGGGAGTCTTGAAACCAGGCGGCAAGTGGACATCGGGGAACATACAAAGATCTTTGAAGGTAACACTCATTTGACTTGCCAACCCTTGCATATTTTTCAACTGTTATTCTAAGTTTTTCACTCTTTGGGTCATTTTTTCATGTACCATCTTTCGGGCAGGCTTCTCTATGTTTGCAGGAAGATCAAACGAGTATGAGTGGTACTCAAGAGAGTGGTAATGCTCTTGTTGTGTAGCGAATTTTGACTAATGACGAGGCTGTCCTTGACCACAGGCTCGTGCTTGACACATTTCAGTCATTTGCTATTTCAGTATTCTATTTTTCTCAAACACAGTAGACTCTTGTTGAAACCTCTGACCCTGAGTCTCTCGAGCACTTGTAACAGCTTCGATGTCAGTTATCATTTTTTCTTGGATCTTGTGTTTCCAGCTTACCACAAACCGACCACCTCAACTTTCTTCACAATTCAAAATAAAACATGTTAGAATGGACTCAGTCGGTCCTTATTATTATCAATATTTTCATTTTGTTTTGCATTTTTCTTCTTTTTTTTTCATTTTTCTCATTTTCTTTTCAATGGTTGATCGAACCTGATGTGGGTTGCCTACCTATCATGTGAGAACATGAATCAGATCTTGCGTAGTTCGAGAAGGTCATGAATAAAGTAAATAATCTAGCTTCTTTTTTTTGAATTTTATCGAAAGAAAGACTTATAAAAAAGAAAGGGAATATTTTTGGGATTTTGATTCTTCTTCAAAACTTTTGTGAAGAAAGACTTCTAAAGAAAAAAGATATTTTTTTTTGAATATTGCTTTTTTGGAATCTCTAAGAAAAACTTCTAAAGAAAGAAGAAAATATTTTTGAATTTTTGGACTTTTATTTTAAAATTGTGAAAGAAAGACTTCTAAAGAAAATATTTTTGAATCTTGAATTTTCTTATCAACTTTTGAAAGAAGAATGAAAATATTTTTGGATTTTGAGAAGATATTAAAAGAAAATATTTTTGGATTTTTTTTAAAAACAATTGGGGTCTTAAAGAAAGACTTTTTTTAAAGAAGAAAGTAAAGGAAAATATTTTTGGATTTTTTTTTTAAAAATGGTGGGCCGGAACTGATGAGGTTTGCCTAGGTATCTCATATCCGGTGTGAATCAGACCCGCGTAGTTCGCTCAATTTTGACGGAACCGGAAAACATAACACTTGAAAATTTTGGCTCATTTTGAAATGACCTTTTTTTCTCAGAATTTTGGCAGATTTTCAGAATTTTCTCAATACTTACCTCTCACTCTTTGATTTTCTATTTTCTCCTCTCTTTTTTTCTTTTTGATTTTCTTTCCCTATTCTAGAAGTCGGTCAACCTACAAGTCGAAACAAATAAATGTTCACATAACACATAGAATGCATCAGGATGTTCTGTTATTTTGGGCACATCTATCCTACACGGACCCAACCCCAGTGTTGAGTCCCCTAAGTCAAATGTACGTGATGCAAACAAGCATTCCGACTAGGGATCCGGCGTGAGACTGCGTTATTCTAGGTTTAAAACCTGGGTGTATTGTTCTAGACCTGGCTTACCCGAGCGGACAACTGGGGTCGAAGAGGGGGCGACGTACTGGGAGCACTGAAGTCTACTCGGCCTTGTCGCTTGCCCAGCCTTGTTCTATTTGGTATAATTTCTACAGAAAAAGCGGGCCACGCAAATGTGTGCACCATTTTCAGAAGACTCAGAGAGGTGGCGTAATAAAATATTTGTATACAATTCAAACAATAATAAAGCAGTAAACAAATAACATTTAGCACAAAAGATTCACAGAATACAGTAATATTAACAACAAATGAAGTCAGGTAAAAATAATTAACAAGCTCAAATTCTTGAGCCCTGAACTAGAGATTCTGGGTTCGATCCCCAGCATAGTCGCCAGAGTTATCACACCTCCTATTTACTAACCCCGAGGGGTATACAGGAGTTTTTCCGATTTAAGTGACATTATTCGAAATGGGATCATTTATTTAATCAGAGTCGCTACTTGGAATAAATTATCTGGTGTCCCAAGTCACCAGTTTATTTTGAATCCCAAATCGAGGAAATTTTGTAATTTTTAAAGTTTGCGAACCAGAAATTCTAGATAAGGAATTTTGTTAACCGGGGAGAAGGTGTTAGGCATTCCCGGGTTCCGTGGTTCTAGCATGGTCGCTTAGCAATTATTACTTGGCTTAAGTTGTTAAACTACTCATTTTTAGAACCTATGTGCATTTATCTTTTTACTTCTTTTAAATCACTTGAATTATTCGTAATTAAAGAATTGAGTTACGCGTACGTATCCTCTTTTCTTTTGGCGCGTCAAAATCATGTCACGCGAACGTGTCCACGATTAATAACGCTTTTGTTGATTTATTGAGAAAGTTTAGTTGAAGGTGCGCGAACGCATCTCTCGAGTCTTTTAGAGGTAAATTTGCAACAATATTACGCGAACGTATATATAATCTCAATACTAATCTAAATCGTGCCTAAAGCTGTCACGATCCAATATCCACTAAGGGTCGTGGTGGTGCCGGATACCGTTGTTAGGCAAGGCAACTAGAATACTTAATTAAATTCTCATTATAATAATTTTGAAAACATTTCTTTTATACAAGTTAAACAAGACTCAGTATATTCCTTCGAATGAATAATGAAATATTTAAACAACTTTTAAGATTTTCGAATAAATCCAAATACATCCCAGAACCCGGTGTCACAAGTACATGAGCAATTTTCTAAGAGAAACCAATTAGGTACAATAACTGTCTGAAATACAATTGGACAGAAAGTAAATAAAATCTTGAAAGAGACTATACTAGCTGCGGAATCGCCTCGAGGAAGTACAGGTCACCTAGTCTCTATGCCCGTCATGCCGCTATGCCGCTAAGCCACAAGCCACGCAATAAACCTGTGCAACAAAATGCACAGCAAGTGTAGTATGAGTACAAAAACAACGTGTACCCAATGAGTATCCCGCCTAATCTCGAAGAAGTAGAGACGAGATGGTCAACTTTGACACTTACAAATGGTCCGAAAATAATATACTGAAATGTGAGGAAATCATGGATTTATATAGCATGCTCTAGTTCACAAAGCTGTAAAATAGGTAAACACCTTTAACAATTCACAAAGGATTTTCAGGATTTCTTTTCATTTATCTTCAGCAATTTATGTCAGGCCAAAAGGCAATATCAACATCAAGTATTTCCAGACAATATAAACATGCGCATATAATTCCGAGGCAACGCCCCGATCCAACAGAAATATAAACTGTGCACTGCTGAGGCCCAAACCAATAGATGCATCTATTTCCCCCGCTCGCAAATCGTCCATGCGACACGGTTACCATAACGTAAACAAATACCCTGCTCGCGAATCATCCATGCGACGCAGTCAACATAAAGTAAACAAATACCCTACTCACGAATCATCCGTGCGACGCAGGTACACACAAGAATACATGCTCAAACAGTCAATTCTGAATTATCGGGGAACATTTTATCAAATAAAAACCAAATCCTCTTTTAACAATTTAAGAAAAATGAAGTTTAATCCTTTTTGAAATTCATTTACTAGTTCAATTTGATTTTAACAATTTAAATGTCAATAAGATTGCAAATATCCCAAGTATAGCATGCTTTTGGGTCCTAGACTACCCGGACAATAGCATAATAAGTAGCTACGCAGGGGCTCTCGTCACCTCGTGCGTACGTAGCCCCCACAAATAGGAGCACATAACCAATTAACTCGCCTAAGGGGACAATTCCCTCTCACAACGTTAGAAAGGAGACTCACCTCGCTCCGAAGATCCATTACCGGCATTCCACGCCCTTCCGAAGACTCGAATTAGTGCACAACGCTCCAAAGCTAGCCAATAATTATGTAAATCCATTAATATATGCTAAGGTACTCATTATAATCCAATTTATAACAATTCCTAACCCTGATCGAAAAGTTGACAAAATTTCCCTCGGGCCCACATGCCCGGATTTCAAAAAAACTCAAAAAACCCAATATCCCATTTCGATACGAGTTCAACCATACCAATTTTATCAAATTCCGATAACAACTTCACCTCCAAATTTTGAATTTTCGTTCTTGAAGAGTTTTACAAAAATCTAGATTTCTTCCATTTAAATCCGAAATAAATGATGAATATAACCATATAGTCATGAATTATAATTACTTTCGGATATAGAACACTTACCCCAATGCATATGGTGAAAATCGCCTCAAAATCGCTTCAATCCGAGCTCCATAGCTCTAAATATGATAAAAATGGCCGAAACTTCGAAATATACCTTCTGTCCAGGTATTTTCTCTTCGCGATCGTGGAAAATGCTTCGCAATCGTGAAACACAACATTTCTCAGCCCAAAATTTAACTTTCGCGATCGCAGAGAACAAATGCCAGCTCTTCCGGGCAGTCTCTAGTATAATGGCCATAATTATTTTTGCACAACTCTAAATGACAAACGGTTAAATGTTCTGAAAACTATATTCAAATATATACAACTTTCATGTGTTGGTCATTTCCCAATTCCTTATATATTTCTAGATATAATCTGTCAAAATCAGCCCATGTATAACACAACTTTCTTCTTCTTGTTCCCGGACACCCTGTAGTGTAACAGCTATATATCTTTATAAACAAATCCAAATCATGAATGGTTTACTTTTCTAGAAACTAGACACAAGATGCTACAACTTTAGTTTTTACATCATCTCAAAATTCTTTATAGATTGTGAGATATGAGCCTCCGAAGTCGACTTAGTGCAGCAGAATATTTACTCTACGCGATCGCGAAAGGCTTTTCGCGATCGCGATTCACTGGCCCGTCTCTCACATTTTACTCACCGCGATCGCAACCAATTACCCGCGATCGCATGGAACACTGCTGTAGCTAAAAACCAGCAGTTATAAATGGCCTAGAAATGGTCCGAAACCACCCCGAAAATCACCTGAGCACCTCGGGACCCTGTCCGAACGTGCCAACAAGTCTGAAAACATATCACGGACTTAGTCTCGGCCTGAAATCACATCAAATAACATCGAAATCATGAATCACGCCAAAATTCATCTCTATGAACTTTGAAATTTCTAACTTTCACATCAGATGCCGAAACCTATCAAATCTCATTCGACTGATCCCAAATTTTGCAGGCAAGTCATATTCGATATTACAGACCTGCTCCAACTTCCGGAATCGCATTCCGACCTCGATATCAAAAATTTCACTTCCTGTCAAACTTCTCAAAAACCTTCAATTTTCTATCTTTAGCCAAATAGCTCCAAAATGACCTACGGACCTCCGAATTCACTTCCGATCGCGCTCCCAACTCCAGAATCACTATGCGAACCCAGTCTCGGAATCCTAAACGGACATCGTTAACACTGAAATGCACTTCAAGCCAAACTTATGAAATTTCTTCCAAAATGCCAACTTCCACAATAGGCGCCAAAATGCTCCCGGGTCATCCAAAACCCGATCCGGGCATAGGCCCAAGTCCGAAATCATCATACGAACCTGCTGGAACCTTCAGATCCAGATTCCGTGATCGTTTACTCAAAATTCAAATCCTAGTTGATTCCTTCAACTTTAAGCTTCCGAAATGAGAATTCTCTTTCCAAATCAATTCTGAAATCCCGAAATTCAATTCCAACCACGCGTACATATCATAATACCTGATATGAAGCTGTTCATGGCCCCAGACTGCTGAGCGACGCACTAGAGCTCAAAACGACCGGTCGGGTCGTTACATTCTCTCCCACTTAAACATACGTTCGTCCTTGAACGTGCTGAGAACTATACTGAAGTAGTCTAAAATCACTGTTTAACACCTCATGCACCTTCCCGTGCTACCACAACTTAGTTGAGCACATTAGCTCGATAGATTCTGAAGATATCCCCTTTTATGCAAGCAATTAAGCCTTAGAGCTCAATTCCAACATCCGTAGTTCTATGTCAGGCTTGTTTCCAACATACGATCACCATATCAATTACTACACGCTGTACTCAAACATGACTGCATAACTTTGCTGAATTCTCACTTTGCAACACTTAATCCACAAGACCACGATAATATTTTTTGACCAACTTAACCAAAATTCAATGAATCAGATGCTCCCATTGCACCTCATGACACACACAAGTCTTAATTTACCTCTTACAATACCGCCACGACAGATGAGATGTGCCGAAATTCATATTCAATTGCCAAGTCAACCAATCATTGAGTCATACTTCTGACAAGAAACATTTCCACATTCTGAGCCAAATAATGATCTCAGCTCCTTAATATACGTCATATAATCAGATTGCACTGATCCTAAATCCAATAATCCCGTCTCACCCAGTACGAATGGCTCAGGCAATAAGCCATCCCGGACATGGTCAAGAGTCCCATATAATGACATAATGTGCCAATAGGCTACCAATTAGGATGCGATACAAAAGGAAAATGAACTCTGAAAAGGAAGTTCAATTACCCCACTCCCAAATCATACATGCGACGCGGGCAACAACTGAACAAACACCCCGCTCGCGAATCATACATGCAACGTAGGATCACAGCTAATACGAACTTTCCTTAGAAGACAGGATACGAAACACATAAAATAGGTATGGGGAACTGTGCTGAACATCACACTGTTGCACCGTGCAACCCGATCCAAATAACATACCCATGGCGGCGTGCCACCTGATCCACATATAAAACTCACATAAGGAGATGAGCGTCGAGCTAAATTGCTCATTACAATAAAATACCGAATAACAGTCATAAACACACTAAGTGTATAATACCATTCCCTGGGGAGACATATAACGCTATAATCCACAAACTTGGGCACACTGAAGTGTGATACAAGATCTGAATCTCAAGAGACATTCTGCCTATATAACATTATCGCCACGCGGAGCCTCAACACATAAAAATTTACCAAGCCGTCTCATAACTCATATGACGCCATACATCATTACCTGGAATAGATGATGAAAAATAACACCCCAACTGTCCCTCCATAAGGAACGCTCGCTGAAACATACACAACTCGCCTGATATAAAGCCATGTTCACATATAAATCAATCCACTAATATCAAGCCGATTTCCGATTGCACCAACTTGGCTAATAACCTTTCAAAGGTCCATAGTAACTCCCTTTTCCTCATAACACATAAGAACAACCATCATAACCGGAGCAGCCTCCTCAGTTCATAACCCAATAAAAAAAGTGCCCTTGAGGCATAATTTCTCAAATTTAATGAGATTATCACAATCCTCACACTTGGTTTAAATCATTAATCAATTGAGTGACTACATGTCACACATATGCAATCTTCCCGTGGGACACGCTCCCACAATCTCTCAAAATAAATAACGGGTCTGCATACCTGAACCACTGGCTGCACTAACACCGAAAAGTGATCAAGAATCCTCACCAGGATGATAAGCATTTTTCACAAAACATCGATCTCATGTGACGCTGAAGATAATACCAATTTACTTTAATCATTCAAACCTTTCCTTGCTCATCCGAGCCCGTGACATCCTTGTCAACACCGAACTGCAACCTAGATCCTCACTTCGTATTTCCATGCTACTCACTGCACCCAACATGCCAACATACGATAGAACACGATTTTCATCGTAACTCCAAAATCATTAATATTTTAACACTTCATCACCATAAGAAATTTTCACTTAACTCACTTCAGGAGAATCATAACAACACACAGGTAACTTCCCATAACCATTGGATATGCAAATCTCTAAGTAGTGGTCCAAGCCACCATAGCCCTTCCGGAATCCGCTTCATCTTAACAAGCCATAACAAAAGAATGCTTCTGAATAACATCAATTGCAGCGGCCGACAAGCCTCATACGTACCGCCACAAATCATACACATAACTTGATCACGCGGAATGAACTGATCACTGGCCCCAATATGCCAATTCAACTATGGCTAATCAATCTACCTTCTTCCAATTTATCCTTGCTTGCCTTAGAAATAATACTAACTCCATTCAACACATAACATACTCCATCTACACTCACCCCGAGTGACCTTGAATCACGAGACCATGCTGTCTCAAATCTCACAAACCATTTCATACCTCCCAATTGCTACATCACAAGCCAACCATCACAGAACATTCTGTGCCTCTTCTCATAAGCTACTTTCCAAGCTTGATTCTTAGCCATACCTATTGGCTCAAAATCGTTAGGCATCATATCTTAACTTCTGAATTCACTAGGACCATTATTGAGAGTCACCCGCTTCGACTGGGTCCCGAACATAATCCACTCTATAAATCTTATAACACACGAATACCCTCTTAACGAAACACCCAGCGAAATCACTTCCTTTGAAACCTGCATCTATACGAGGCATAAATCCTGAATCTTTTCCTAAGTTCGAACAGAGCCAACAAGGACAACCATAGCCTGCATTCCACAATTCATCTACTCAATTCACCACTTATGGTCTTTTTCCGTAGCTGAGATAACCCATCAAGATATTAATAATTGGAAACCTCACAAGTAGATAACCATGCAACCCAAATAATAAGCGGTGGGGCTCTCCCACTTAGCTTTAAGCCATTAACACACAACGCTGGAATTCACCCGAATTATTTACCTCTTATTGCTATAACCTTGACAATCATCCGCCGCAAATTCTCAGAATCTTCCTGTAAATCCCCATCTTTCGTATTCTGAATCATCATGCACATTTGCACGACCAATATCTTTGTTGGATAACCAATATAATTCCTTGCAGAAGCTTCACCAACCACGCGACCGCTAACCTGCTCACGGGGAAATAACCCGCCTGTGGAAATCACCTCCCGACACCTTCCAATGCTGTTGCACGGGATACAATCACTATGACATAAATAACCAAATCCTGAGTCCAAGCTCACTTTCTAGCTGCGACGGTCCATTTATCCCTTATGGACATCAATTAAATGTGCGACAATATCCTTCCAATTCAAGGCAATGTTGTGTCCTTCTTCATTTCAAGCAGCTCCTTCCCGCTGTATCAAATCTCCTACTACTTAATGGCCCATGCTTCAAGTTAACTTCGTAGGCCCCAATCACTAATATCTGAAATTCTCAAATTATTCCAAACGCCCCTTAAGCGCGTAGTCATCCTACTACCAAGCCATATGCAACATCCGCCACTCTCCCACTTTGGGCAAACTCACCTCTTTAATCAACTTTTTGACATTTGCTTCATCCACATGGCTTTCTAGGAATTTTAAACACCGCCTGACACTTCCCACACGTATTCCCTCATACTTTGCTGCTCATTTTCTGCCTTAAATAAACTATATCTTTGTGGCACTAAACCCACAATTGCTGATAACCTTTAAACCTTCCCGGCGGTCATCTTTATCGAACCGTCAACATTAGAAATACGGATTCTATCCTGAACCACCGTACCATGCGATATCTGACAGCTGTATTTCCAATACTATTTCATAATATCTTGCCTTAAAGGCGAATTGCAGCATATCATATCACCAATAAACTTAGTACGTTCAATCAGGACCGCGACACCCCATCATAGAACAAAGCTCCACCACGCTTGCAAATACCAAGTCTTATTACTTCCACCAGCCCATATCTGACCATCCTTAGTCCGACTACCTTTCCTTGCCAGGATTTAAATACTGAACCTCTTGATTACACACTGAGTAAACCTCCCTTCAAGTCATTCAGTGCCCTGACACGGGGGCAAACATCCTACCATCACAACAATACTGCGGAATAATCGCTCATAAGCATCGTGGCAACCTGTGCCTAGCCTCAAGGCTCTTAGAAGTTCTGTTACTGAGCTGAACAACAGAATATCCTTCCATAAGGAGACTATAATAGTCCAATCAACTATACTAGGAGAATCATCCCGCACCATATTTGTAGTACCATTAATATCCTTCAATTTTTGATTTATAACAAGCGCTTGCATAAGATTGAGTAGGAAGAAATCAAAGGCATAAGACTCATAGGAATTGAACCGCACGATAAGGGGATCAAGAAGGGAAGTACTCCTAACAACCCTGTAGCCTCCCGAGGATAAGTACAGATATCTCCGTACCGATCCGCGAGACTCTACTAGACTTGCTCATGACTCGTGAGACCAACGGAAACCTAGTGCTCTGATACCATGTTGTCACGACCTAAAATCCACTAAGGGTCGTGGTGGTGCCGGACACAGTTGTCAGGCAAGCCAACTGGAATACTTAATTAAATTCTCGTTATAATAATTTTGAAAACATTTCTTTTATACAATTTAAACAAGTCTCAGTATATTCCTCCGAATGAATAATGAAATATTTAAACAACTTTTAAGATTTTCGAATAAATCCAAATATATCCCTAGAACCCAGTGTCACAAGTACATGAGCAATTTTCTAAGAGAAACCAACTAGGTACAATAACTATCTGAAATACAATTGGACAGAAAGTAAATAAAATCCTGAAAGAGACTATACTAGTTGCGGAATCGCCTCGAGGAAGTACAGGTCACCTAGTCTCTATGCCCGTCATGCCGCTAAGCCACTAGCCACATAATAAACCTGTGCAACAAAATGCACAGCAACTGTAAGATCAGTACGAAAACAACATGTACCCAATGAGTATCTCGCCTAATCTCGAAGAAGTAGAGACGAGATGGTCAACTTTGATACTTACTAATGGTCCGAAAATAATATACTGAAATGTGAGGAAATCATGGATTTATATAGCATGCTCTAGTTCACAAAGCTATAATACAGGTAAACACCTTTAATAATTAACAAAGGATTTTTAGGATTTCTTTCCATTTATCTTCAACAACTTATGCCAGGCCAAAAGGCAATATCAACATCAGGTATTTCCAGTAAGCAATATAAACATGCGCATATCATGCCGAGGAGACGGCTCGATCCAATAGAAATATAAAATGTGCACTGCTGAGGGTCGAATGGCCCGAACCAATGGATGCATATATTTCCCCCGCTCGCGAATCATCCATGCGATACAGTCAACATAAAGTAAACAAATACCCTGCTCGCGAATCATCCATGCGACGCAGGTACACACAGGAATACATGCTCAAACAGTCAATTCTGAATTATCGGGGAACATTTTATCAAATAAAAACCAAATCCTCTTTTAACAATTTAAGAAAATGAAGTTTAATCCTTTTTGAAATTCATTTACTAGTTCAATTTGATTTTAACAATACAAATGTCAATAAGATTGCAAATATCCCAAGTATAGCATGCTTTTGGGTCCTAAACTACCCGGACAATAGCATAATAGTAGCTACGCACGGACTCTCGCCACCTCGTGCATACGTAGCCCCCACAAATAGGAGCACATAACCAATTAAATCACCTAAGGGGATAATTCCCTCTCATAAGGTTAGAAAGCAGACTCACCTCGCTCCGAAGATCCATAACCGGCATTCCACGCCCTTCCGAAGACTTGAATCAGTGCACAACGCTCCAAAGCTAGCAAATAATTCTTTAAATCCATTAATATATGCTAAGGTACTCATTATAATCCAATTTATAACAATTCATTGAAAAGTTGACAAAATTACCCTCGGGCCCACGTGCCCAGATTTCAAAAAAACTCACAAAATCCGATAACCCATTTCGATACGAGTTCAACCATACCAATTTTATCAAATTGCGATAACAAATTGACCTCCAAATCTTGAATTTTCGTTTTTGAAGAGTTTTACAAAAATCTAGATTTCTTCCATTGAAATCCAAAATAAATGATGAATATAACCATAGAATCATGAAGTATAATTACTTTCGGATATAGAACACTTACCCCAATCCATATGGTGAAAATCGCCTCAAAAATCGCTTCAATCCGAGTTTCATAGCTCCAAATATGATAAAAATGGCCGAAACTTTGAAATATAGCTTCTGACCAGGTATTTACTCTTCGCGATCGCGGAAAATGCTTCGCAATCGTGAAGCACAACATTTCTCAGCCCAAAATTTGCCCTTCATGATTGTGGAGAACAACTGCCCAGCTCTTCCGGACAGTCTCTAATGTAATGGTCATAACGTTTTGCACACAACTCCAAATGACAAATAGTTAAATGTTCTGAAAAATAGACTCAAGGATATACAACTTTTATGTATTGTTCATTTCCCAATTCCTTATATATTTCTAGATATAATCTGTCAAAGTCAGCCCATGTGTAACACAACTTTCTTCTTCTTCTTCTCGGTCATCCTGTAGTGTAACAGCCATATCGCTTTGTACACAAATCCAAATCATGAACGGTTTACCTTTCTAGAAATTAGACACAACGGGCTACAACTTTCATTTTTATATTATCTCAAAATTCCTTATGAATTGTGAGATATGAGCCTCCGAAGTTCACTAAGTGCAGCAGAATATTTACTCTACGTGATCGCGAAAGGCTTTCCGCGATCGTGATTCACTGGCTCGTCTCTCACATTTTACTCACCGCGATCGTGACCAAATCCCCGCGATCACATAGAAACTGTTGTAGACAAAAACTAGCAGTTATAAATGGCCTAGAAATGGTCCGAAACCACCCCGAAACTCACCCGAGCCCTTCGGGACCCCGTCTGAATGTGCCAACAAGTCTGGAAACATATCACGGACTTAGTCGCGGCTCAAATCACATCAAACAACGTTGAAATTACGAATCGTGCCAAAATTCATCTTTATGAAATTTGAAATTTCTAACTTTCACATCCGATGCCGAAACCTATCAAATCTCATTCGATTGACCCCAAATTTTGCAGGCAAGTCATATTCGATATTACGGACCTGCTCCAACTTTCGGAATCGCATTCCGACCCTGATATCAAAAAGTCCACTTCCGGTCAAACTTTTCAAAAACCTTCAATTTTCTATCTTTAGCCAAATAGCTCCAAAATGACCTACAGACCTCCGAATTCACTTTCGATCGCGCTCTTAACTCCAGAATCACCATGTGGAGCAACTCTCAGTCTCAGAATCCCAAATGGACATCGGTAACACGGAAATGCACTTCAAGCCAAACTTATGGAATTTCTTCTAAAATGCCAACTTTCACAATAGGCGCCAAAACGCTCCCGGGTCATCCAAAACCCGATCCGGGCATACGTCCAAGTCCGAAATCATCATACAAACCTGCTGGAACCTTCAGATCCCAATTCCGAGATCGTTTACTCAAAATTCCAATCCTAGTTGGTTCCTTCCACTTTAAGCTTCCGAAATGAGAATTCTCTTTCCAAATAAACTCTGAGTTCCCGAAATTCAATTCCAACCGCGCGTACAAGTCATAATCCCTAAAATGAAGCTGTTCATGGCCCCAAACTGCTGAGCGACGTGCTAGGGTTCAAAACAATCGATCGGGTCGTTACAAAAGCAAACTACGATGTTCGAACATTCTTTATTCTAAATTCGAGATTATTGCCGGGTCATGAATTTCACACTTACCATTCTGGATATCATTATCTCATGCTAAACATTTGAAATGTTTCCTTCCAAAAGGTAAATCATCCTCATCGTTGAGAGCTAGAACCACTTTCTTATTTACTCTTCATTAGTATAAGCACACAAAAAAAATTGCAGCCATGAGAACGTTGAAAAAGGAAAAAAAAAAGGTAAGGATAGTACCCAATTGGAAAAGATAATGTTTACGTTCATTCTATCAGTGGATGCTATTTAAAAGAAAATAAAAGCATACAACATGAATAAATAATAAGTTAGGAAAACATAATGTGAATACTAAAAGGTCATTAAATTATTCACACAAAATTATCAAAAGAACTAGACAAATTTAATGATAAAAATAACACTTCAATGACATGTTCAAAGAGACAAAGTATATCCAAACAGTGAAACATCCATAAGAAACCAACTCAAATACATTCAAATTCAGTGAAAAGATCGAAAGAAAAAAAGTAAAGGATAGAATTGGACCTTATGAGAATTTAACAGGAAAGATCTTCATCCTTACATTTGAAAATTGTTGGTACAGCAACAATGGGTATTCGAACCAAAGACATGACAAGAAACCTCGAAACGACGACCTAGTCGAACGGAGATTGTGAAACTTTTCACGGATTATTTTTGCTCAGATTTCTGCAAACAATAGTGGCTTTTTCTTGTTGATTTTATGATGTCTGCGAACTCGTTTTTGGGTGTTAAAGGGTGGTGAAAGAGCTGCTGGTTTTGGAGTTTTGCGACAGTGATTTTCGCAGCTCTTCTTAGCTGATTTCACTGTGGCTATTGGGGCTGATTTTTGCTGGATTTGGGGGTAAGAACGTTGAGGTTTTGGAGCTGACTTTTGGACTCTTTTTTTTTTACGTTTTTCTGGTTGTTTTCAAGGTGGAGGAGCTGCCATTTGGTGGTGAACTTTACATGGATTCTATGGTGTTCTTAGGGATGGATTTTTTTTTTGTCATAGAGGAAGAAGATCAGCTCCCTCTGGTTTTTTTTTCTCTTGCGGCTGATCTCCCTTAGCCCTTTTTTAAGAATTGGAATCTTAGGATAGGATTTTTATAATTGGGTATTTTATATGGAGATGAGAAAGGATGATGACCATTGGATTAGAAGGAAATAGATGGCTAGGATTAAATCTTACACTTAAGTGGGCTAATAAGTTGGGATGAATGGGCTAAGGGTAATTGGGTTGGACCTTATATTTTGGGTTTGAACTTAGATTAAAAGGACCAAATAATACAATGTATCTATAAAAATATAAAAATCACTCTAAATTAAAATAAATTAATATAAAATTAAATACTACGAGTGGAATTTTTTTTTTGTATTTTCAAATGTAAAACTAATATAAATACACTAGTTGAATATAAATATAAGTAATACTATAAATATAAATATACTAGTAGATATATCCATAGAATGTAGATATATAGTCATGTAGAAATGAGGGCACTGGATTTGGGTCTGCATGTCCAAATCTAAGTGAGTTTTGAAGGGTTCTGCTATGTTTGTAAATATTTCCCGGGTAATAATAATCAATTAATTATCAAAAAAAAATACTAATTAACTTTAACCTAAAGATGAAAAATATTTTATAATTTTTATTTTTTGTGATAAAAATAAAGTAAAAGTTTAAAAAAAATTAGTAAAAATAGTACTATTAGACCTAAACTAATATCTAAACACAAAATGTGAAAATTCTGAGGAGGGTCAAAAATTACATGTCTACACATTATATCTTGTGGTAGGCGTACCATCCGCTCCCATTTCATTATATCTTGTAGTAGGCGTACCACCCGCTCTCATTTCATTATATCTTGTCGTAGGCGTACTACCCGTTTCCATTTCATTACATCTTGTGGTAGGCATACCACCCGCTCCTAGTTACTAGCCAACAATAATCACAAGGAATCCCGGCAAGGGAACAAGAGCAATATAAAAACTTCCCGGCAAGGTAACAATGATATTTTAACAACATCCCGGCAAAGGAACAGTACTATCAAAACAAATATCCCAACAAGGGAACAATAATATCAAACAAACATCCCGACAAGGGAACAATGGTGATAATAACATATGGAGCGCAATAAACAACAACTGAGTCATAACAATTATAATACAAGACTCACGGGCATACTTGACACCAAAGTATAGATACTCGTCACCATGCCTATACGTCGTACACTACAATTAACATGTAGAAAATAAGACACAACTCCTAATCCCTCAAGCTAAGGTTAGACCAAACACTTACCTCACTTTGCAACAAATTCAAAATTACAACAAGCCTTTGCCTCGCGAATTCGTGCCCGAAATTCTCAAATCTAGTCATAAACAATTCGATTCAGTCAATAAAAATTATAGGAATTAATTCCATATGAAATGCTATATTTTCCATTTAAAATCCAAAATTGCACTAAAAATTCGCTCGTGGGGGCCCACGTCTCGAAACCGGACAAAAATTACGGAATATGAAACATCATCCAACCACGAGTCCAGCCATACCAGTTTTACCAAAATCCGACATCAACTCGACCCTGAAATCTTCAAATTAAACCAAGAGGGTTTTCAAGATTTTTCTAAACTAAAATCACCAATTAAATGCCAAAACTAGTAATAGATTCGGGTAATCTAACCAAAATTAAGTTAGGAACACTTACCCCATTGTTTTCTCTGAAAATCTCCTGAAAATTGCCTTTTCCCGAGAACCAATTTGACAAAAATAAAAAATGGGACAGAAATAAACGTTCTGTCCAAAATTTAGGTACTATTCACGGGGACTGTTTACGGGTACTGTTCACACGCTGTGAAAAAAATCATCAGCTGTCCAAAGAGAAAATTCAGCAGCCTTTTTATATCTATTAACCTTCTGAAATCCACCCGAGGCCCTCGGGACTTCAACAAAATACAACAATTCCTAAACATGATACGGACTTAGTCAAAACCTCAAATCGCATCAGATTATGCTAAAACCATGAATCACACCCCAATTCAAGCCTAATGAAACTAAGAACGTCCAACTTCTATATTCGATGCAAAAACCTATCAAATCAAGTCCGATTGACTTCAAATTTTGCACACCAGGCATAAATGATATAACGAAGCTATGAAAATTTTCAGAACTAGATTCTAACCCCGATATCAAAAACTCAACTCTCCGGTCAAACTTAAGAAATCTTTAGCTTTAGATTTCTAAGTTCCGTTAAATGGTGATAATTTGATCTAGGGACCTCCAAATTCGCTCTCGGGCATATGACCAAGTCCCCATTCACGATACGGAACTACCGAAATGGTCAAAACTTTTATTCGGGTTCGTTTGCTCAAAATGTTGACCTCTTTTTAAGGTCTTAAAAATACCGAGATGATTATTTAATTTAAAGATAATATTTTGGGTCATCACATAATCTTAGTTCATAATTTGGATAATATTAACTATACAAGTCTATAGAATAAGAGGGAGAGAGTACCGAGTAGGATTTTTACAACATAAGAGTTTAATTGCAAAACATAATTTTATTGTTAATGTCCATTAATCGTAATAATTATACCCATCCAGAAAGCTTTGCTAGGAGCCTTACCCAAAGTTTAGAAGAATTTATATTAGACATAGAAATCAGATTCTATTCGGTAGTAGATTTGGTCGTACATTTTATCTACCTACAACACAATAGTAGTGTAACGACTCGATCGGTCATTTTGAGTACTAGCACTCCGTTTAGCGGTCGGAGGCCATGAACATCTTCATTTCAGGTATTATGACTTGTACACGTGGTCGGAATTGAATTTTGGGAAGTTCGGAGTTGATTTGTGAAGAGAATTTTTATTTCGGAAGCTTAAAGTTGAAAGAATGAACTAGGATTGGAATTTTGAGTAAACGACCTCGGAATCGGGATTTGAAGGTTCCAGCAGGTTCGTATGATGATTTCGGACTTGGGCGTATGCCCGGATTGGGTTTTAGATAACCCGGAAGCATTTTGGCACCTATTGTGGAAGTTAGCAGTTTGGAAGAAATTTCTTAAGTTTGGCTTGAAGTACATTTTGAGTGTTATCGATGTCCGTTTTGGATTTCGAGTCTGGGAATAGCTCCATATGGTGATTCTGGAGCTGGCAGCGCGATCGGAAGTGAATTCAGAGGTCCGTGGATCGTTTTGAAGCCATTTGGCTAAAGATAGGAATTTGAAGATTTCTGAGGAGTATGACCGGAAGTGGACTTTTTGATATTGGGGTTGGAATCAAATTCTTGAAGTTGCAGTAGGTTAGTAATGTCAAATATGACTTGTGTTCAAAATTTGAGGTCAATCGGATGTGATTTGATAGGGTTTAAACATCGGAAATAGAAGTTGGAAATTCTAAAGTTCATAAAGATTGAAATGTTATTCGTGATTTTCGTGTTGTTTGATGTGATTTGAGGCCTCGAGCAAGTCCGTAATGTGTTTTGGGACTGTTTGGTATGATTGGTTGGGGTCCCCGGGGCCTCGGGTGGATTTTGTGTGGTTAACGGATCGAAAATGGGATTTTTGGACAGCTGAGGTTTTGCATCCTGGTTAAGGATTCTTGATCGCTTTTCGGCGTTAGTGCGACCGATGGATTAGATGGGCGAACCCGTTATTTAGTTCGGAAGATGGTGGGAGCGTGTCCCACGGGAAGATTGTATAAGTGTGACATGTAGTCACTTGATTGACTAAAGATTTAAACCAAGTACAGAGAATTTTGATGATATCATTACATTTGATAATGGATGCCGGAAGGGCACTCGGATTCTGAGTTGTGGATTGTACTCCGGTTATGATGGTTATCCTTATGTGTTATGAGGAAAAAGGGGAGTTACTATGGACCTTTGAAAGGTTATTAGCCAAGTTGGTGCAATGAGGAATCGGCTTGAGATCAGTGAATTGATTTATATATGAACAGGGCTTTATATCAAGCCAGTTGTGTATGTTTCAGTGATCGTTCCTTATGGAGGGACAGTCGGGGTGTTATTTTGTCATCAACTATTCCAGGTAATGATGTATTGCGCCGTATGAGTTGTGAGGTGGCTTGGTAAATTCTTATGTGTTAAAGTTCCGCGTGGCGATGATGTTATGTGAGCAGAGTGGCTCTCGAGATTCAGATCTTGTATCGCACCTCATTTGTGCTTGAGTTTTGTAGCATATAGCGCTATGTGTTTTCTCAGGGATGGTATTATGCACTTAGCGTGCTTACGATCGAAATTCGATATTCTTATTGTAATGAGCAGATTTAGCTCGAAGTGTAATCTCCTTATGTGAGATCTATGTGTGGATCGGGTGGCACGCTGCCATGGGTATGTTATTTGGATCGGGTTGCGCACCGCAACAGTGTGATGTCGAGTCTGGTTTTCGATATGCTATTTTTGTGAGTTTCGCTTCCTATCTTCCAAGAAAAGTCTGTATTAGTGCGGGGGTTAGTTAATTCCCTCCAGAGTTCGATTTCCTGTTGGTGTTGGCACATTGTGGCGTCATATGAGACTTTTGATCGCATTCGGAGTTGCTTATTGCCTGAGCAGTTCGTACTGGGTGAGACGAGATTATGAGATTTAAGAGCAGTGCAATCTGATTATATGAAGTATATTAAGGAGAAAAGGTCATTATTAGGTTCATAATGTGGTAATGTTTCTTGTCAAAAGTATAGACTCAATGATTGGTTGACTCGGTAGTTGATTATGAATTTGGGCACATCTCATCCGTCATGGCGGTATTGTAAGAGTTAGAGTAAGACTTGCGTGTCATGAGGTGCAATGGGAGTATCTGATTCATTGAATTTTTGGCTAAGTTGATCAGAGAATATTATTGTGGTCCCGTGGGCTAAGTGTTGCAAAGTAAGAATCCAACAATGTTATGCAGTCATGTTTGAGTACAGCGTGTAGTGATTGATATGGTGGTCGTATGTTGGAAACAGGCTTGGCATAGGATTCCGGATGTTGGAATCAGTCTCTAAGGCTTATTTGCTTGAATAAAAGGGAATATCTTCATAATTTATCGAGCTAATGTGCTCAGCTAAGTTGTGGTAGCACGGGAAGGTGCATGAGGTGCTAAACAGTGATTTCAGACTACTTCCGTATAGTTCTCAGCACATTCGAGGACGAATGTATGTTTAAGTGGGAGAGAATGTAACGACCCGACTGGTCGTTTTGAGTACTAGCGCTCCGTTCAGTAGTCGAAGGCCATGACTAGCTTCATTTCAGGTATTATGACATGTACGCATGGTCGGAATTGAATTTCGGGAAGTCCAGAGTTGATTTGGAAAGAGAATTCTTATTTTAGAAGTTTAAAGTTGAAAGAATGAACTAGGATTGGAATTTTGAGTAAACGACCTCGGAATTGGGATCTGAAGGTTCCAGCAGGTTCGTATGATGATTTCGGACTTGGGCGTATGCCCGGATTGGGTTTTGGATAACCCGGGAGCGTTTTGGAACCTATTGCGGAAGTTAGCAGTTTGGAAGAAATTTCTTAAGTTTGGCTTGAAGTGAATTTCAGTGTTATCGATGTCCGTTTGGGATTCCGAGTCTGGGAATAGCTCCGTATGGTGATTCTGGAGTTGGGAACGCGATCGGAAGTGAATTCGGAGACCCGTGGGTCATTTTGAAGCCATTTGGTTAAAGATAGGAATTTGAAGGTTTTTGAGGAGTTTGACAGGAAGTGGACTTTTTGATATCGGGGTTGGAATCCGATTCCGGAAGTTGGAGTAGGTCCGTAATGTCAAAAATGACTTGTGTGCAAAATTTGAGGTCAATTGGACGTGATTTGATAGGTTTAAACATCGGAAATAGAAGTTGGAAATTCTAAAGTTCATAAAGAGTGAATTGGGGTGTAATTCGTGATTTTCTTGTTGTTTTATGTGATTTGAGGCCTCGAGCAAGTCTGTAATGTGTTTTAGGCCTGTTTGGTATGATTGTTTGGGGTCCCGGGGGCCTCTGGTGGATTCCGGGTGGTTAACGGATCGAAAATGGGATTTTTTGACAGCTGAAGGATCTGGTTGCTGGTATTTTTGCTTCTGCGGTGGATTAACTGCAGAAGCCGCCTCGCGTAAGCGGAGAGGCAGCCGCATAAGCGGTCTTTGATCGAGGGCTGGAGAACCGCAGATGCAGTCAAGGTACCGCAGAAGCGGGACCGCATCTGCGGAAAGGAGGTTGCAGAAGTGGAGGAGGGCATGATGGAGAGGACCGCATATGCGGTCAATGTTCCGCAAAAGTAGGACTGCATCTGCGAAAGGCGGATCGCAGAAGCGAAAATAGGAGGTTCAGTGGAAGCTACAAAAGCGGCTGGTGATCCGCAAAGGCGGAACCACAGAAGCGGGATTTCTTCCGCAGAAGCGGAAGTACCTGGAGGCAGCAGGGTTGTTTTAAATCGTGATTTGAGCTCATTTCTCTCATTTCTTCATGGCTTTGGGCGATTTTGGGGAGCTTCAAGAGAGGTTTTTCGTACTCAATAATAAGGTAAGTTATCCCCACCTATTTTGAGCTAAATACATCAATTTCGTTAGGATTGGGCAAGAAAATTTGTATAAAAATTGAGGTTTTGGTGGAAAACCTAGAAAATTATATTCTTGGAATTTAGCCACGATTTTGGGTATAGAATTTAGAGAAAATTATATATTTGGGTTCCTAAGGTCATGGGTAATCTTTATCTTGGAGAAATTTTTGTATCCGGGCACGTGGGCCCGAGGACATTTTGGTCATTTCACTAAGCGGAGTTGGGAATTGGTATAATTTTAATTGTTAACAAGTATTTGAGTATGTTCTCATTAGTTTGTCATTAATTGGCTAGTTTTGTTGCATTATGCGTCGGTTCAAGTGTAATGACCCGAACGGTCATTTTGAACTTTTGCGCTTTGATCGCCAGTTCTGGAGCATGACTTTCCTCGTATTATGCATTATGACTTATGTGGATCGTTGGTTTTGGTTTTCACGAAAAATCAGAATGAATTTGAAAGAATAGTCGCAATTGAAAGCTTTGAATTTGAAAGGTTTGAACAAGAGTTGACTTATGTGTATATGAGCTTGGATCAGAATTTTTATGATTTTGCTAGCTCCATTAGGTAATTTATGACTTAGGAGCGCGATCGGAATTGGTTTTTGTAACGACCCGGCCGGTCGTTTTTGGAATTTACGCCCCGAACCCCCATTAACTACTTTCCCTAAGTTCATTTCTGCTATTTTGGTTTGCCGGGACGTTCGGTTCTAAGATTCGGAGTGTTTTGGGACACTTAGTCCCTAAATGAGAGCTTAAGAGTTGAAAAATGGTCCGTATTAGGAACAGTGTGAAGACAACCTCGGAATGGAAATCTGATGGTTCCGTTAGCTCCGTTAGGTGATTTCGGGGTTGGGAGCGTGTTCGGAATGTTATTTGGAGGTCCGTAGCTCTTTTAGGCTTAAAATGCCGAAGTTTGAATTTTTGAAGTTTCCGATCCGATAGTGAGTTTTTGATCCTAGGGTCGGATTTGAATTCCGAAAGTTTCTGTAGCTCCGTCATATCATTTGGGAGGTGTGTGCAAAATTTCGGATCATTCGGACAAGGTTTGGATAGGTTCTTGATCGAAAGTGTGTTTCGTTAGATTTTGAAGTTCATAGGCTTGAATCTTTGATTAATTCGTGTTTCCGGTGTTGTTTTAGGTGGTTTAAGGATTTGATCAAGTTTGAATGATGTTATGGGATATGCCTATAGGTTTGGTTGAGGTCCCGGGGGCCTCGGGTGTGTTTCGGATGCTCAACGGAGCAATTTGAAGTTAGAAATCATTGCAGAAAAATTGCAGGTCTGAAGTCCTTCTACGCGTTCGCGTAGAAGGAATCGCGTTCGCGAAGCAATTATTTCCTCTCTCATCGCGTTCGCATCCTCATCTACACGTTCGCGTAGTGTATTTTGTGGAGATGTCAAATTCCTTCATCGCGCTCGCATTTAGAGCCTCGCGTTCGCAAAGCTCTGCCTCGTCCTTCCACGCTTTCGCGTCGCCTTCCACGCGTTCGTGTAGTGTATTTGAAGGACCTTTATTTTTCTTCAAATTCCTTCATCGCGTTCGCGTATAGTGCCTCGCGTTCGCGAAGCTCTGCTGTGCCAGGCCTTCGCGTTCGCAACCCTGCCTTCGTGAAAGCGAAGAGCATTTGGGGGACCTTCTATTTTTCTTCTTCGCGAACGCGTGAGACCTATCACGTTCGCGAAGGCCAAATACCTGGGCAGACAGATTAAATTAGCCATTTCGAGGGTTCACCATTTTTATACCATTTTGACTTCTAGAGCTCGGTTTTGGGAGATTTTTC
>MU760915.1:39935-50356 GCA_026770625.1 Nicotiana glauca | reverse complement strand
TACCCCTCCAGTGCCAGTCTGGATGGCCTGGGTAGTTGCTTTTATTGCAGAGTAACTCATAATCTTATTAGATTTCAAACCTTCTTCTACCTTGCTTCCCATCTTTACTACTTCATTAAAAGTTTTCCCCACCGCTGACACTAGATGACCATAATAAGTAGGCTCTAAATCCTGCAGAAAGTAATCCACCATCTCACCCTCTTTCATCGGTGGATCGACCCTCGCGGCCTGCTCCCTCCATCGAAATCCATATTCTCTAAAACTTTCTCCAGGTTTCTTCTCAATCTTGGTCAAGGAAAGACGATCGGGTACAATCTCAAGATTATACTGAAAGTGGTTTGCAAATGCTTGGGCTAAGTCATCCCATGTGTACCATCGGGTATGATCTTGCCTTGTATACCGCTCTAAAGCCGATCCACTAAGACTTTGCCTGAAGTACGCCATTAACAATTCATCTTTTGCTCCAGCACCTCTCATCTTACTACAAAACCCTCTCAAATGGGCTACAGGGTTTCCATGTCCATCATAAAGATCAAACTTCGATAACTTGAAACCCGCAGGCAGTTGGACTTCTGGAAACAAACACAGGTCTTTATAAGCAGCACTCACTTGCCCTCCTAGACCTTGCATATTCTGGAATGATTGTTCCAAGCTTTTTACCTTGCGTATCATCTCCTCCTGCTCGGGGGTTTTAGGAGGCTTTTCTTCTTCAGCTAATATATCAATAAGAGGAGTATAAGAGTATGGTTCATGAGGTTTGAAAGTAGTCTCGGGCGGATAATAGTGGTTTTCCTGAGTGTGGAACAAAGGTTCGCTTGAATATTTGTGTAACATGGCAGGCGGAGGAGCCACGTACACAGGAGTAGCTGGTGGTGGAGGGCATGGGTTTCGCTTTGATGGTGGAGGTGGTGGTGTTTGGGAAGTGGTTGCGTAATATTGTTGGTAGGTTGGGTAAGCTAGAGAAGAATTCACTGTGGGAGGATCTTGTGATTGAGCGAGTGGTGGGATATAGGCAGGACTGGTAGGATAAGTTGGCTGGGGATGTCCTTTTGCCCAGGCCTGGTACATTTCGGCCATCTGTTGTTTTAATTTGTACATCTCTGCTTTCATAGCATTGACATCTACCACTTCTTCTTCCCTAGCCGGGTTGACAACAGTTGCTTCTGTCTCTTGGCTAACCATTTTTGACATGTCCTTGGAGCGGGTGTTCTATGTATGAGTTTCCAGAATGCCAGTCAGCTAAACCACCTGTCTGGACTCATCATCAACAACAACGTTATCAATGGTTAGGGCATTAACAAACAAATAACTGTAATTATCGTTTTTTAATATGTATTTGCTTGGCCGCGTGCGTCATCCCGGCTTTGACTATGACATCTTTCTTTTATCCTTGCCTTGTCATTGTTTCTTTACAGTAGATTTTCCCTTCTCTTTTGTTTTTCTTTTTCTCTCCCATTTTCTTTTATTACTCCGCTCTTCTTTTCATTTTTTTTTTATTCTTGCGGTATTTTTCTTTTCATATGGTTATGGTCGGATCCAATAGGGATTGCCTATGTATCGTGCCTGTGCCTGAATCAGATCAAATGCAATAAATGTAAAATAGAAACAAAATGTTATTTTTTTTGGAATTTACAATTTTATTAACAGTAAACATTTCAAATACATGGACTCAAAACCGACACAAGAAGAGAACTAACAGACTCTAAATGACAAAATGAGCTACAAACTCCATCAACAACTATTCTATTGTAGACTGACTTGAAATGAAAATACAGACTCAAATAACTGACATACTCTAGTAAAAATACAGATTTTAATACTGTTCATCAATACATTAAAGCTCCTAGTGCCCGAGGGACATCGTTCAGTCTCGCCGCAGGCCTATGTGCAAGTTCCCCTTGAAATCTATCCAGGTCACTCATTATCTGTTTCACAAATATCATGACTGAGGCAAAGAAGGTAGTCTGAGTCATATTCTCGCACATTTGGCATTTTCTGGTGATGTGGTGAGCAATAGCTAGGATTCTTTCTCTGATTATGCCTTTTTCCTGAAGTAACCGCCCTATCTGTTCGGCCCTGGCATCCAAAGTCTATTGATTTCTCTCCTGAAGTTGTTGTAGATCCATTTCTAATTGTGCTAAAGCTGTATAGCAGTGTTCCCTTTCAACCTTGAACTCTTTTTCTTGTTTGCTCATTTTGTTTTCTGCGGTAATGACCCTTTTCCTTAATTTGGCGACCTCATTTTCATGTTCTTCTTTCAGCTGTTGAATCATGTGGGCTCGTTCCTCTGCGTTTTTAGTAAACTGTCTTCGAACCCCAGCTAGTTCCTTCTCTGCTTTGTTGAGGTCAAAACTGTAATCATTTACTTTTTGCCTTAAATTGTCAATAAGCTTTGCATCTTTGGCATTCCTAACAGTGTTTTCCGCTGCTATCTTCATTTTTTGGATTTGGGCTACCAAAGCTTCATTTTCTTTGGCCAATTCCTTTTTCTCGCCCTCATCAGCCGCAACTTGCACACTATTTTCAAACTTAAGATTTTGGTTTTGTTTTTCCAGCACGCTTATTTTTGCCCTGTACTCGTTCTCTTTGGCTAGCCAAGCCCACTGTTCTCTTGATGATTCGGCAAATTCCTGGATATGAGGTCTTTTAGCTGGCCTTTCATGCTCACATTCTCTCCTATACCAAGCAGAGTACTCGGGCGATACTTCGCCTTTGACCACACCCTTTACGCAAGTGTCTGACTTCAAGTATTGGCATTCATTCCAAATCTGGCGGACTTTTGCTTCAGGGAATTGTCCTTCAGGACTAATCTCAACTACCTGAGTACTAAGATCACCATCCTTCGGCACTATCTGGCATCTTCCAAGCTGCCTCAAAACCCGATATGGAGCATAGGGTTGAATGCTTTTGAGACCCATCAAGAGATGATGCGGCCTTGCTGCTGGCATGTATATGATTTCATTAACAGGTAGCCATCCAAGCGTCCATTCTATTTGACTAGCAGTGAGGGACCGAAAGTATGCTATCCAACCCATGAATCCTTCTGGCAAATTGACCCCTTTAATCCTCGTGTAGAACTCTTATATTCATGTTTTCTCTGGAGACCCATAGCTCAAAAATTGAGGGCGATGGCACAGGTGCTCAGCCATCCACATTTGCAGCAGTAGATTGCGTCCTTCGAATAAGTCTTTTCCCGGCTTTACAGGATGTAAGAGCGCGGAAGATATCAGCTAATATCATAGGTGCAAGAGTGCTTTTGTCTTGAGTCATTAGAGTACTGACGACCCCGGCTATTTTTATGTCAATGTTTCCATCTTTCCTTGGAAATATCACCAGCCCCAGAAAAACCACCATGAAAGCGACACGCCTATGCTCCTCCCATTTTTGGCGGTTTTCATTACTACATATCTTGCTTTCCGGGTTATTGAACCCCCCGATGTGGCCATATCTATGGTATATGAAGTGTGGGGTGCAAAAGCCATTTCCCAGATCTGCGTTGTGGACCTTCCTACGTATCTTCAGAGAGTCTAAAAATCTGTGCACGGCTACAATTCTCGGGGCCACTAAATATTTGTCTTTTAAAGGAACCTCATCTTTCCCGATGTACCCAGCTATTTCTTCTAATGTTGGGGTAAGCTCGAAGTCTGAGAAATGGAACACATTGTGTGCTGGGTCCCAACACGTCACTAATGCTCTGATAATATCTCCCCGAGGCACAATTTCTAGCAAACCGGTAAGCCCTTTCAAATATTTCTTAACTTCATCTTGCCCTACGCTTCCTAAATCATTCCACCACAGACGTAACTCCAAAGGGATCTTATTCATGATTGAAAAAGGTTCATTTTGAGTCGTCCTCATCTGCACATTTATTAAGATGATTTAATCACTTATTTATGATCTAAAAGAAAAAGACGCTATATATATATATATATATATATATATATATATTCTTTCAATTCTAATTTCCAAAAATAAAGCCCAGTTTTGCCGATAAGGCCTTTCAGCACTTCGAGGAGAAAATTTTAAGGTTGTGTCCGCTAACCATTGGAAAATGACTCAGAGTGGCTGTTCTTGCAAAAATAGCCTTCCGGCGTCCTTTTTGGGGACATTCGGCTTATTTTTCAACAAGAATGGCGTCACCCGACTTATTGGATAAAAATTAAAATTTTGGTATTTTTGGCCCTTTTTTTTTGCAAAAGGGGTGGTTGGACCCGATGAGAGTTGCCTACGTATCTCACTTCCGGTGAGAATCAAACCAGCATAGTTCGGGCAAACTAACGAACTATTTTAAAACAAGACTCTTTTTCATTTTCATTTTTCATGGCAAGACAAGCTATTTTCCTTTTCTATCTTTGAAAATAAGACAAAATAACGACTCTTTTTTTTCATTTTCAACAAACAATAAAACAACCTATTTTTTTCCCAAACTAAAATAAAGACTCTTTTTCTTTTTCTTTTTCTGCGAACAATTTCCAAAAAAAAAGACTCTTTTCTATTTTTCCTTTGCTTATACTAAAAAAAACTATTAAAAATAAAACATTTCCATTTTTTCGAAATTTCGGCAGAGTTTTGACAGCATTTAGGCATCGGTTTTTTCTAAAAACTAAACAATTAATTCTTTACACTGCTATTTTTCTCTTTTCTCTTTTTTTTTCTCAATTTCACAAAATTTTCAATGTTCAAAAGCTGGTCAGCATGCGGGCCCGAGACAAATAAATGCAACACGTAAAATGCATCATGGTGGTCTTTTCATTTCTGGTTACCTGTCCTAGACCGACCCAACCCCTGTGTTGAGTCCCCTAATTCATATGCACGTGATGCAAATAAGCGTTCCTACTAGGGATCCGGCATGAAGTCAAGTTATTCTAGGTTCAAATCCTGGGTATGTGTTCTAGACTGTGTACCCGAGCGGACAACTCGAGTCGAGGAGGGGGCTACGTACCGGAGACCCGCGGGATCGTCCGGCTTAGTAACTTATCCGGCCTCTTTCTTATTTCCGGGTATTGACACTAACAGAATAGGGAGTCTCAACCAGTAAGCACATCCCCGGAGGTGAGAAGAGAAGGGTTTCGGCACAGTTTATATACAGTTCAGATAATATCAAAGCGGTAAACATTTAGCATATTAAGCCGGAAACATGTAGGAAAATCAGATATAACCAAATACAATAATTTATCAAAGCTCGAATTCTGAATCCTGAACAAAATTTTATGAGTTCTTATCCCCAGCAGAGTTGCCAGAGCTGTCACACCTCCTTTTTTCGCTACACCCACGAGGGCGTAATAAAGGGAGTTTTTCCAATTAAAGGACAATTGGAACGGGATTTAGTTATTAATTATTCAGAGTCACCACTTGGGAGATTAATGATGTCCCAAGTCACCGGCTTAATTCCGAACCGAGGAAAATATGATTCTGTTAACCCGCGAACCAGAAATCCGGATAAGGAATTCTGTTAACCCGGGAGAAGGTGTTAGGCATTCCTGGGTTCCGTGGTTCTAGCACGGTCGCTTAACTGTTGCATTTATCTTTTATCCGATTTTATTACATGAAGAGCCTATGTACCAATTTTACTTTTAACCGCTTTTATTCAATATGTATTTATTTAAGAGAAAGTGAACGTCGTTTAAAGCGTGCTTTCGGATCGCATCGCATGAAATGCACCCGCAATCCTAAGCACACTTTATTCAACATTTTGGGATTTGATTTGGGTCGCATGAAATACACACCCGAGTTTAAGAAGGTAATTTTATTAGATTTGCGTCTAAAGATTCTAACGCGTCATTATCTTTTGGGAGGGCCGTGAAATTCGCTAAACGGCCCTTCCCGATTTCCTAAATAGTTTTAAACCTTTATTGAGGGCCCTGCAATTTTGCATTTTTATTGGGCGAGGCTCGTCTCATTTTTATTTTAAGGGTAAGCCTAAAAGCGATTATGATTTTTCTATTTTTTTTGTCTCTAAAAGAAAAGAGAAGGTCCTAATTAATTAATATTAAAGTTCGGACTTCAAGTTCAAGTCCAAGCCCAAACAAAAGGGACAACCTTTTAATTTGAACCCGCTACCTAACTCAAAATCCAAACTTATGTTATTCCTTAAGTCTTGAATTGGTTTATTTGAATCAATCCCAAATTGCTGGCTTATGGGACTGGGCTTGTAAAAAGGAGCCCAATCCCCATTTTCCTTCATTTGCAAGTCGGACATCGAACCTGGAGTCCCAATTCCATTTTAATCAAGCCGAAAACAAAATTTATTTTTGCGAACCCGCAGCCATTTGAACGAATCACCTATATCCATTTCATCCACTTTCAATTAGCAGGCAACCAATTAATTCTAATCAGGCGAATTGAGAATACACGTTAAATCCAAATATAAACAATAAACTCAATGCAACGAAAGAGCCGACATCAACTACTAATATGTTGATATTCACTACATGCAGTACAAAATCATTTGAAGCACACGTTCCAGCCTAACATTAAAATTGAAATGGACATCACATGCCAAGCTCAAAATCCATTGTGAATCCAAAATACATCTAATTTTTATTTTTATTTTATAGAATACTGAAATGAAACCAGCACTAAACTATACTGAGTCCACGACTGATAGATACAAATTAACCATCTAAAACAGTCACAGTTAAATACAAACTTCGCAGTTTGAATTTCATAGAGTAGAGATCACATTTGACTACAATATACTATCACTTATGTCTATTTAACTACAGATGCAGCATCCACCAAGTAAACATATGAACATTTTCATTTCATGTGCAAGCTCGACATTACATCACATTTTGAGTTCAAATGTGTACCTGGAGAATAGAATTTTCAACAGAAGAGAAAGGAGTCAACAGCAAGCAACCAACAGGTACCAGCAGTCAACAAATTGCAGCAAATTTCGCCCAGAAAAGTACAGTAAGCCTAGAAATGTTTCCAAAAACCAAATAGACCAGTAGGTTGAACCAAAACAGTATCCAAAAATGCTCGAAATGACCCAGGAATTGAACACAAGCAACAACTGATCACAAACTACTTCAAACCATTTAGAATAGTAACAAATTAATCCTAAAGGGCAATCAGATTTCGAACACAGGGCTGAAATAGAGATTTCAAATGATTTCTGACCCTGAACAATCTAAGGAGTTGAATTCCTAGCTCAAAACGTGAGAATAACTTGAGAGTAAGTAATGAAACACTGATTTTTTTTGGATTTTTTTTGAGTTTTGTTTGTTTTTGGTTTCTCTGAAATTTTAGTTTGTACTTTAGATTTGAAAACATAAAGAAAGGGAGTTTTTGGGAAGAAATAGATGGCTGAAAAAGAACCCCCCTTCACAAGTGTCACGACCCTAGTTCACCAATCGTGAACCTGTTATGACGGCACCCAGTCTTCGCGACTAGGTAAGCCAAACACATTGCGGAAATTTAACAACTTTTACGAAAGCAATAAACAAATACCGAATAACGCAGGAAAATGTATAGAGTGCCGCCTGGCACATACACTTCAACTCAAATAGTATAACAACCTCCAAGACCCGAAAACTCACGGGCAACACAGGCTAAAAGAATATAAGTTATGGCTCTAACATCCAGAAATGTCTATACAACCGATCACATGAAATGAAACTACTAACTATAAGGGAGAGTAGAAGGAGACTCTTCGGATCTGCGGACGCGGCAAATGCATACCTCAAGTCTCCAAGTGAAGATCTAAAATCACCGATAGTGCGCTCGATCAGAAATACCTGGATCTGCACAACAAGAGTGTGCAGATGAGTAGCATAAGTACACCACAGCGGTACTCAGTAAGTTCCAAGCCTAACCTCGGTTGAGTAGAGACGATGAAGGTCAAGGCCCTACTGAGAATAAATATAATAACAATAATGAGCAGTGTAAATCAGGAATTTATCTGAAATAACAATAAAACAGGATAGAAGCTACAAGTCAATGATAATTAAGCTAAGTAAGGAAAATAACACAACAAGTATTCCTCAACTATCCATTGGATCTCCCGGGAATTGAACCCGTAGTTCATCTCATTTAAATATTTAGGATCTCCCGGGAATTGAACTCGTAGTCCATAATATCAATAGCAAGGATCTCCCGGGAATTGAACCCGTAGTCCACCATATCAGTAGCAAGGATCTCCCGGGAATCGAACCCATAGTCCATAATATCAATAGCAAGGATGCAATTGAACCCGTAGTCCACCATATCAGTAGCAAGGATCTCCCGGGAATCGAACCCGTAGTCCATAATATCAATAGCAAGGATCTCCCGGGAATCGAACCCGTAGTCCGTAATATCAATAGCAAGGATCTCCTAGGAATTGAACCCGTAGTCCATAATATCAGTAGCAAAGGATCTCGCGGTAATTGAACCCGTAGTCCACCATATCAATAGCAAGGATCTCCCGGGAATCGAACCCGAAGTCCATAATATCAATAGCATGGATCTTCCGGGAATTTAACCCGTAGTCCATATAAAAAACACAACCAAATAGGGGAAATATTCAGAGAATGAATTATACAAATACAATTAACAGTTAAGTTCTGTCCCAACATGCTTCACGTAATTTCAATTAAAGAAGTTATGCAATTAGACAGTTAATTCTATCTAGTCATACTTCTCTAACTAACACAGGGTTAATCTTGCATTTAAATCAGTCAAATAACGGAGAAAACACAGTTTGAGCAATTTAAGTAAAGTGGATTTTCAACAATTTGCACAAGTACACGCTCGTCACCTCGCGTACAAGGTATTTAAATCAACACATAAGATGTCCTAAGGAAAGAGGTCCCCCACACAATATTCGACAGGACACTTACCTCGAACCGGTACGAAATCGCTAAGAAACAATGCCCTTGCCACGAGTATCCGACTCTGAGTGGCCCAAATCTATTCAAACCAATTACATATTGTAAATAACAACGCAAGTAATTAATTACACTGTCAAAATTAAAGCTAAGGCGCAAAATAGGTAAAATGACCAAAATGCCCCTCCATCCAATGTCTCGAAATCAAAATATTTTTACATTTTCCGAAACCTCGTACTCTCACGAGTCTAACCATATAAAAATCTCCCAAATCGGAGGTCAAATGCCCCTTCAAATCGGCACTATTAGGTCTAAGGATTTTACCCCAAGTTTCATTCAAAATCCGAAATTAAAGGTTGAATTCGAGGTTAGATTAGTGGGTATAAATTATAAGAGAGTAAGCAATAGTTACCCAATAGTTGCCTCTAAAAAATCCCTCGAAAAATCTCCCAAAACCGAGCTCTCTAGCTTGAGTTTTTGTAAAAATGGAACAAGGGTTCGTTTTGAAATGTTATATTCTGCCCAGGGATTTTCTTCATTGTGATCGCATAAGAAGGAATGAGATCGCGTAGAGTAAAATTTGAAGGCCTGGAGAATGGTCTATGCGAACGCAGGGAGGTATCTGCGATCGCGTAAGGTAAGAAAACAAACCTATGCGATCGCATTAGAGACTATGCGATCACGGAGAAGGGAAAACAGAAGCTATGCGATCGCAGGAGGAAAGTATGCGATCGCATTGAAGGAAAAAGGGCCACCTCAGAAATTACACTACGCGATCGCATGGATGAGTATGCGATCGTAGAGGGTAAAAACCTGCAACATCAACAGCAGAAAAAAATCTGCAATGTTTTTTTCAACACAAAATGCCCCGTTGGGCATCCTAAACACATCCGAGGCCCCCGGGACCTCAACCAAACCTATGGACATATCCCATAACATCATTCAAAGTTGCTCAAATCCTTAAACCACCTAAAACAAACGTCGGAAATACGAATTAATCAAAGACTCAAGCCTATGAACTTCAAATTCTAACCAAACACACTTTCGATAAAAAACCTATCCAAAACTTGTCTGAATGACCTGAAATTTTGCACACACATCCCAAATGACATGACGGAGCTACAGAAACTTCCGGAATTAAAATCCGACCCTCGGATCAAAAACTCACTATCGGACCGGAAACTTCAAAAATTCAAACTTCGGCATTTTAAGCCTAAAAGAGCTGCGGACCTCCAAAAAACATTCCGAACACGCCCCCAACCCCGAAATCACCTAACGGAGCTAACGGAACCATCAGATTTCCATTCCGAGGTCGTCTTCACACTGATCCGAATACGGACCATTTTTCAACTCTTAAGCTCTCATTTAGGGACTAAGTGTCCCAAAACACTCCAAATCCTAATTCCGAACATCTCGGCAAACCAAAATAGCAGAAATGAACTTAGGGAAAGCAGTTAATGAGGAATCGGGGCGTAAATTCCAAAAATGACCAGCTGGGTCGTTACATCCTCCTACACTTAAACAGTCGTTCGTCCTCGAACGAGCATAGAAAACATACCTGAAGTAGCAAAAGATGAGGGTGCTGGCTGCGCATATCCTGCTCGATCT
>MU760915.1:15987-32110 GCA_026770625.1 Nicotiana glauca | reverse complement strand
TCGTACTCTCATGAGTCTAACCATATAAAAATCTCCCAAATCGGAGGTCAAATGCCCCTTCAAATCGTCACTATTAGGTCTAATGATTTTACACCAAGTTTCATTCAAAATCCGAAATTAAAGGTTGAATTCGAGGTTAGATTAGTGGGTATAAATAATAAGAGAGTAAGGAATCGTTACCCAATAGTTGACTCTGGAAAATCCCTCGAAAAATCTCCTAAAACCAAGCTCTCTAGCTTGAGTTTTTGTAAAAATGGAAGAAGGGTTTGTTTTGAAATGTTATATTCTACCCAGGGATTTTCTTCTTTGCGATCGCATAAGAAGGAATGCGATTGCGTAGAGTAAAATTTGAAGGCCTGGAAAATGGTCTATGCGAACGCACGGAGGTATCTGCGATCGCGTAAGTTAAGGAAACAAACCTATGCGATCGCATTAGAGACTATGCGATCGCGGAGAAGGGAAAACAGAAGCTATGCGATCGCAGGAGGGAAGTATGCGATCGCATTGAAGGAAAAAGGGCCACCTCAGAAATTACACTACGCGATCGCATGGATGAGTATGCGATCGCAGAGGGTAAAAACCTGCAAAATCAACAGCAGAAAAAATCTGCAATGTTTTTTTTCAACACAAACTGCCCCGTTGGGCATCCGAAACACATCCGAGGCCCCCGGGACCTCAATCAAACCTACGGACATATCCCATAACATCATTCAAACTTGCTCAAATCCTTAAACCACCTAAAACAACGCCGGAAACACGAATCAATCAAAGACTCATGCCTATGAACTTCAAATTCTAACCAAACACACTTTCGATCAAAAACCTATCCAAAACTTGTCCGAATGACCTGAAATTTTGTACACACATCCCAAATGACATGACGGAGCTACAAAAACTTCCGGAACTCAAATACAGCCCTCAGATCAAAAACTCACTATCGGACCGGAAACTTCAAAAATTCAAACTTCGGCATTTTAAGCCTAAAAGAGCTACGGACCTCCAAATAACATTCTGAACACGTTCCCAACCCCGAAATCACCTAATAGAGCTAACGGAACCATCAAATTTCCATTCCGAGGTCGTCTTCACACTGCTCCAAATACAGACCATTTTTAAACTCTTAAGCTCTCATATAGGGAATAGATATCCCAAAACACTCCAAATCCTAATTCCGAACATCCCGGCAAACCAAAATAGCAGAAATGAACTTAGGGAAAGTAGTTAATGGGGAATCAGGGCGTAAATTCCAAAAGCGACCGGCCGGGTCGTTACAACAAGGCACATGCAATGCCTATTTATAGGCAAACAAACAACTAGAAGCTTCTATGAACTATCCTCCCCCAAATAGGACCTGAATTTCCCCCACATGTGACCTCCCCAAATCTGAGATTATTCCCTTCATTTATTCCCTAAACTACCCTTAAAACCCCTTTGAAATTACTGGTCTACCAAACCCCTTTGAAATGAAGCCTGAACGTCTATATTGAACTAAACTAAAATTAAACTACTTATCTACACTAAACATGGCTAATTAAAGCAGTAATCACTAAGTCAATCTAGCGTCTAACAATTAAACTATTCCGATGAGGCTTCAAAACTAATTCAAACAATTAATTAACATAACGAATTAATCTGGAAATTTTAACTAATTAATTTCAATATTCAAACCAAAGAAAATCCAAAAACCACTAATTGTAACAGCATGTAGATAAACAGAAATAAGGAAAATAAAAAAAATGAAATAAAGAAAACCAAGAAACTTACTGATGAAAAGCAAACTCCGG
The DNA here is from genome assembly GCA_026770625.1 of Nicotiana glauca. Lineage (NCBI taxonomy): Eukaryota > Viridiplantae > Streptophyta > Magnoliopsida > Solanales > Solanaceae > Nicotiana > Nicotiana glauca. The sequence continues at coordinate 30,326 of MU760915.1, read as the reverse complement.
ATAGCCGTTAATGTCCAAATCCTCCCGAGATTTCTGACACGTAACATCCCCAACCATGTGTTTTCATAAGAAACACCTGGTTAAGGATATTACGGTCCAAAATCACAAGGATTTTGGGTTAGGGTTCTTGGTCAGAAAATTTAAAAATCAAATTCGAACCGTTCCGGCCAGATTCGAGGAACACGGCTTGGGCATTAGGGACGAGAAGGTTAAGGCGAGTCTGTCACACCTCCTTTTTTCCGCTACTTTACCCGAAAAGGATATAGTAAAGGAGTTTTTCCAATTAAAGGACAATCGGAACGGGATTTATTATTAAGATTCAGAGTCGCCACTTGGGAGATTAATGGTGTCCCAAGTCAACGATTGAATCCCGAACCGAGGAAGGTATTGACTCTGTTAACAGTCCGCGAACCAGAAATCTGAGTAAGGAATTCTGTTAACCTGGGAGAAGGTGTTAGGCATTCCCGGGTTCCGTGGTTCTAGCACGATCGCTCAACTGTCGTATTTGATTTTATCTGATTTCAAAACATGTTTTAGCCTATGTGCCTTTTAATAATCCACTTTTATTATATTTATTTTTTAAGAAGAATTGCAACGTCGTGAAAATATAATCTCGAACCACGTCGCACCATTGCACCCATGGCTTTTGACACATTTCGACTTCGTTGAGATTTAGATTTGGGTCACATAAATGTGCACCCTTATTTAAGAAGGTAATATTATTAAAATACGCGCCTAAAGTAACTACGCGTTTATTATCTTTGGGGAAAATCGTGAAATTCGCTAAACGGTTCGTCCGAATGCTAAGTTTTTTTTTTTCATAGCAATTATTGAGGGCCCCGCAATTTGGTTTTTGTTCGGCGAGGCTCATCTCATTTTTATTACTTTCTAAAGAGTAAGTATTATAGTAGGCTGTGATTTCGTATTTAATATGTCTCTATAAGGGAGGAACCTAAGTAATTATGCATTGAAATGTTCCAAAGTAAATTAGATCTTAATTCTCGAAGCCCAAACTCAAACGATGGACTAGCCTGCATAATGGGCCTTCGATACAGCCCAATTGCGCAGGCCGAATGAGTAGGCGATGGCTCAAGCAGCTGTGATGCTTCCAAGTCTGGGATCGAATCCCAATCTGAACAATTTCAACCCAAATAGTCTCAAAGCTACCGTTGAGCCCATACAACAGCAAGGATAAAGTTATTGACGAAACATTTTTTTTGTTTCGATTGGTAAAACATGCTCTTCACAATTTTAAAACCATATCATATCCCAACTGGACCATATATGCATTTTTACGAATTATATTAGGTGTATTAACCAATTGGAAGTAATAAAGGATGCACACACTTATTCGACTGTAGATGTTAATCAAACTATAGCGCCAATTAACTACGATGAACTTCCAGATTAAACCTAAAGATGAATATTAATCTTTTATCAATTCCAAGGTCCTACAATAACTAGATTCAAACCCTCATTTAAATGCAAGCATTAATTTATTTCAGCAGAAACAATGACAAATTTACTGCTAAACGAAATGGCCCATACTAAATCAGCCTGTTAGTGCCTCCTATTGTGAGGCCATGAGTGTTCAATTCATAGTTAACTACACGCCTCCAGGTAACTTAGCAGTCCAAGTTTTAAGCAATTGAAATTTTCTTAAGTACATCTACTCCACTACAAATAAACTGAAACAAATGGCTTTCACAGAAGAATCCTAGAACTAAGAGTGATACAAGTAATCAAAAGAAAACTGAAGACTTCAATGAAAATCACACAGCTTCCGCACTTCCATTTCATAAGGAATCATTGTACACAATCTCGAATAGATACCTGGATTTAAGCAAAGAAGAAACAGGAGGTCAGTGGAGTTTCGGTGACCAGCAGCTAAACCAACAGTAATGATACCCAGCTTGACCCAAACAAACTCGCAAATTGTTCCAGGAAATAGTGTAGAAAAGTAACACTCAATAGGCAACCAAACTCAACTTCATTTGAACTTAAAAAGCACTTGAAATTGCACTTAGATACTTCTGAAAATTTCAGCAGCTCATCAATCAACCAAACCAATTAATTCAACTCAGAATTTGTGCAAAAAATTCAATTGATGAATCTCTGAAGTCTTTGGCACTTAGAACAATAGAATTTACCAATTAAAAATTGAAATTCTACGTTTTCTAACAAAACAGTAAGATTTTTTTTTTTTTTGGGTTTTTACTGATTTTTCTAATATTTTGGACTTTGGGAATATTTGCACTCAAATACTAATCCGAAATTTAGAGAAAAGGAATAAAGCTTTTGGGGGGATCTTTTTAGGCTCCAAACTTCTTTCTTAAGGCACTATTCATTGCCTTTTATAGGCAAAATAAGGGCAGCCCTCAGATTGTTATTTACACTATAGGTCCCCCCCTTTTTATTTAAATAGCCCCCTTATTTTCTAACTTGTTACTCAAGTAAACACCCTAGGTTCCGGAAATGTGCACTAAGGTCCTATTCTAGAAGGGTCTAAGATGTTCTAGTTTATGTTTCTATTCCTAAATTGCCCCCATCTCATTCGGAAATTAACTAAACTAACATAATATTCTATCCTATATCATCTATCAACCAACAAGCCCTAAATTATCTTAATCAAACTCAATTAATCAAGAAATTGGAACAACTATCGCAAAGAAATAATACTGCAATGCGACAATTATTCTAAACCAAAGAAAATCCTAAAACAAGTTTAACTAAAACAGAAATTAGGCTAACAAGTTTGAAACAGAAATTAACATCTATAGAACAAAACCAGAATGATTATTGAATTATGACTAATTAATCCAAACCAAAAAATTAAACGTAAACTCTAAGCTTAGCATGAGACAGACCGATTCAATTGCCCACTTGCCACGACTCATAATGAACCCCATAGGCATGGAAAATATAGAAGTCAAACACAACTTAGACTTTAACTAATTTAAACAACTGATTGGTTATGAAGAAATACCAAGAAAACTCACCGGCACACAAAACTCCGGCCAGTTGAAAATTTTCAAAATCAAACAAATTCTAGGGTCGTTTGAGCTCTATTGGCAATCAAATCCTTACAAGGAAGGTCCAGGGACCCTCTAACATCATTTGCATGCACTTTGGTCATTCTAGGGTTTTGACCGAAAAAATTGAAGTGGATATTCAAGCCGTTCCGGCCACATTTGAGCCAAGCGGCTATGGGATTTGTGTAGGGGAGGCCAAGGCGGTCCTATGGTGTAAATTTGGGACCGTTTGGCATAACTTGCATCATGGTCGGAAAATCTTAGATGGGATATTTGACAAGATAGGGTAGGATTTGAAGGAACTAGTAATAGATTCATGCTGAGGGTGAAAAGGAGGTTTCATGGTGTTTTTTCTGGCGTTCATCGGCGTAAGTGGTGATCGTCGGCAACGGGGTTCTGGCGTGACTGGAGAATGGTACGAGGAGGGTGACCGTTTGTCTCTAAAGCATTGAGGGTTTTCAGACAATTATATGTAAACAAATAAGATCTAAAGTGGGACGTTGGATGAAGGGTAATCGATGGTTGGAATTTAACGACGCCAAACGACGTCGTTTTGATTAGTTGGAAGGCTGGCCGAGTTTGGGTGAAAGTGGGCTTGGATTGGGTGCTATTTGTTTGGGCTGGTGCATAGTTAATAGAGAATAGCCCAATTCCAGGTCTTCATTGAGATAGCCCTCTTCTATTTATTCCCTTTCTTTTATTTTGGTTAATTTTCTTCTTTTAATTATATTTCTCTCTTTATTGATTTTTCCAATTAATTCCTCCTTATTTTTGTTACCAATTTTCTGATTTTTTAGAGATTGCAAAATTAAAATAAAAATAAAAATAAACTAATTAATGCCTAAAATTACTTTAGAAACTAATTTGCAACAATTTCACAATTAAAAAAATAAAAATGCTAAAGTGAACTATTTTTTTGATTTTTTTAAAATTATTCTAAAATGAATTAATATCTACTTAATACTAAAAGGTGAAATTAAATTCCTAATGCAAATGCATATATTTTCGTATTTTTGTATTATGAATTATTATGCAACCAATTAACACAAAAATGCAATAAAATTCATAAAAATTGTAAAATTATTTTGTTTGATTTTTGGGAATAATTCATATATAGCGCGAAAATCACGTGCTCACAGAGTCTATGGTGTAAATTCGGGGTCATTTGGCATAGGTGACGCACTGGCCGGAAAACTTCAAACGAATATTCGAAGCTTTCTGGGTAGATTCAAGGTATAGGAACATGGGGAGTGGAAAGAGGAGGTTGGGGGAATCGATGGTGTTAATTTGGCGGTCATCGGCGTTGGTTGCATTTCCCGCCAGCGAGCGATTCCGGCGAGGATTAGGGCTGGTACGAGGAAGACCTGTTTGGTCTTTGATTTTAATTAATCCAAACGACCATTTAATATTTACCCTCAAAAAATTATGGGCCATCGGATAAGAGGGAGATCAAGGGCTGGGATTACTGATGCCTCAAAACGACATCGTTTCGGGTGAGCTGGGGGCTAGACCGGGCGAGGGTATTGGGCCTGGGCGTGGGAAGGGAATTAATTCCCTTGGGCTAGAAGGCAACGAGCCCAATTTTGGCAGCCAATTCTTTTTCTTCCCTTTCTTTATTTATTCAAATCTCTTTAATTATTTCTCTCTTTTTATTCTTTTTCTATTTTGTAATTTTTTATAATCTTTGTTGATTTATAAAGATTAGAGAAAAAAAATATAAATTAAACTAAACTAATTAGTGCCTAGAATTACTTTAAAATTATTTTGCGACAATTTCACAATTAAAGCAATAAAAATGCTAAAGTGAACTATTTTTGTCATTTTTCATATCTTATTTTAAAACAACTTAATCCCTAATTAATAGTAAAATATGAAATAAAATCCTAAATACAAATGCGTATTTTTGTATTTTATATGAATTAAAATGCACAAACAAAATGCAAACAATTAACACAAAATGACACCAAAATTTACAAAAATTGTAAAAATAAAAAAAATTATTTTGTTTGAATTTTTGGGAATAATTTGCTTAGGGCAAAAATCACGTGCTCACAAGTGTGAAATCTAGTTGAGTTCAGTTGCATTTCTGGGTCATGTTATGTTGCCAAAGGGCATTCAGGTTGATCCGAAGAGGATTGAGGACGTCAAGAACTAGCCTAAACTAGCATCAACTACATAGATTCGGAGTTTCTTAGGATTGGCAGGCTACTATCGTCTGCTCGTGGAGGGGTTTTCCTCTATTGCAGCCCCGATAACCAGGTTGACCCAAAAGGGTGCCACTTCAGATGGTCGGATGAGTGTGAGGCGAGCTTTCAAAATCTCAAGATAGCTTTGACTACGGCACCGGTGTTGGTTTTGCCCACAAGTTCAGGGCCTTATACAGTTTATTGTGATGCTTCCCGTATTGGGCTTGTTGCAGTGTTGTTGCAGGATGGCAATGTCATTGCCTATGCTTCATGGCAATTGAAGATTCATGATAAGAACTATCCGGTTCATGATTTGGAGTTGGCAGCCATAGTTCACGCATTGAAGATTTGGAGGCACTATATGTATAGTGTGGCATGCAAGGTGTTCACGGATCACAAGAGTCTTTAGTATTTATTGAAGCAAAAAAGAGTTGAATTTGAGGCAGAGGAGATGGTTGGATTTGTTGAAAGATTATGACATCAACATCTTATATCATCCGGGATAGGCCAATATGGTAGCCGATGCCTTGAGTAGGAAGTTAACTAGTATGGGCAGTCTTACTTATATTCTGGTCGGTGAGAGACCGCTTGCTTTGGATGTTCAAGCTTTAGCCAATTAGTTCGTGAGACTGGTTGTTTTTTAGCCCAGTTGTGTGTTAGCTTGCACTGTCGTTCATTCTTTATTATTGGAGAATATCCGTCATCGGCAGTATGGTGATCTCCATTTGTGTGTCCTTAGATACACGGTGCAGCACAGAGGTGCCAAGCAACTTACCTTAGATGATAATGGAGTTTTGAGATTGCAGGGTCGAGTCTGCGTGCCTAATGTGGATGGGCTTTGGGAGTTCATTTTAGAGAAGGCCCATAGCTCACGGTACTCTATTCATCCAGGCACCGCAAAGATGTATGAAGATTTGCGGCAACATTATTGGTGGCGAAGAATGAAGAAGGACATCGTTGTATATGTGGCTGGGCGTTTGAATTGTCAGCGGGTTAATTACGAGCATCACAGGCCTGGCGGTTTATTTCAGAGGATTGAGCTTCCCGGGTGGAAGTGGGAGCTGATCACTATGGATTTCGTTGTTAGACTTCAGCAGACTCGGAAGAAGTTCGACGCAGTATGGGTCATTATTGATAGTCTGATCAAATAAGCACATTTCCTTCTTGTGGCAGTCTCCTAATCTTTAGAGAGGATGGCTGAGATCTATATTCAGGAGATTATTCGCCTTCATGGTGTGCCCATATCTATCATTTTGGACCGAGGTATGCAGTTTATCTCACATTTCTGGAGGGCAGTTCAGCGAGAGTTGGGGACACAGATAGGGTTAAGCACCTCATTTCATCCCCAGACGGACGGACAGTCTGAGCGGACTATTCAGATTTTGGAAGATGTACTCTGAGCCTGTGTCATTGACTTTAGAAGCTCATGGGATCATTTTTTACCTTTAGCAGAGCTTGCCAACAACAACATCTACCAGTCGAGCATCTAGATGACTCCTTATGAGGCTTTATATGGTAGGCGGTGTCAGTCTCCAGTTGGATGGTTTGAGCCAGGAAAGGCTCGGTTGTTAGGTACAGATCTAGTTCAGGAGGCCTTGGACAAGGTCACGATCATTTAGGATAGGCTTTGTACAGCATAGTCCAGTCAAAAGAGTTATGTAGACCACACGGTTCGAGATGTGGCTTTTATGGTCGGTGACCGGGTATTTCTCCGATTGTTGCCTATAAAGGGCGTGATAGGTTCATTGATCCGTTTGAGATTCTTGATCGAGTGGGAGAGGTGGCTTATAGACTTGCTTTGCCGTCGGGCTTATCAGCCGTGCATCTAGTGTTTCATGTGTCCATGTTTCAGAGGAATCACGGCCATCCATCCCACGTGTTAGATTTTAGCACTGTCCAGTTGGATAAGGACTTGTCTTATGAGGAGGAGATAGTAGCTATTCTAGACCGGCAGGTTCATCAGTCGAGGTTGAAGAGTTATCCTTTTATTCGGGTTCAGTAGAGGGGTCAGCCACTTGAGGCATCGACCTGGGATTCTAAGTCCGGTATGCGGAGCCGTTATCCCCATCTTGTTCCTGACTTAGGAAGTTTCTTCTTATGTTCGTTCGAGCACGAATGGTTGTTTCAGAGGTGGAGAATATGATGAACCAAACGGTCATCACTTCTTTTAAATTAAATTATATGACTCCAAGGCCTTGAAAACCTTATTTAGAGTCACCTCGATTTATGTGCACAAACTGGGTGCGTAGCCGGAAAGCTTAAATATGAGAATCTATGAAAAATGATAAATTTTGATTATAAAATGAGCTAATTTAACTTCGTTCTACATTTTGAGTAAATGGACCCGGACCCGGACCCGAACCCGTAATTTGACGGTCTCGGAGGGTCCGTAAGAAAAAATGGTGCTTGGGCGTATGCCCGAATTCCGAGTCCCCAAGCCCGAGAAATGAATTTTTATACAAAATTTTTTTGGTTCCGGCACCCGGTACATGTCTTATATATGGTTTAAGTCATTTCTGAAAATTTGATAAAAAATCATTGTTTCCTTACCAGGATATTTCTTGATATTATTGTTCCCTTGCCAGGATTCCTTGTGATTATTGTTGGCTTGTACATGGGAGTGGGTGATACGCCTACCACAAGATATAATGAAATGGGAGTGGGTGGTACGCCTACCACAAGACATAATGAAATGGGAGCGGGTGGTACGCCTACTACAAGATATAATAAAATAGGAGTGGGTGGTACGCCTACCACAAGATATAATGAAATAGGAGCGGGTGGTATGCCTACCACAAGATATACTGAAACGGGAGTGGGTGGTACGTCTACCACAAGATATAATGAAATGGGAGCGGGTGGTGTGCCTACCACGAGATATACTGAAATGGGAGCAGGTGGTACATCTACCACGGGATATAAAGAAATGGGAGCGGGTGGTACGCCTACCACGGTCTTAGCCTCGTCACTACTTCATCGAGGTGAGGCTAGGCACTTACCAGCACATGGGGTCAGTTGTGCTGATACTACACTCTGCACTCTGTTGTGCAGACCCCAGTGTTGTGGACTTTGGACCGCAGTGATATTGCCAAGTCTTGATCATCAGGCGACCTAAGGTAGTCCTACAGACGTCCGCAAGCCTTAGCGTCTCCTTCTATCTACTATTCATATTTGTCTTTTGCATTTCTAGAGACAGTATTGTATTTATTTCTTTCAGAACCTTTATTTCTAGTATTTATAGACCGTCTGTAAAACTGTGACACCAGTTCTGAGTAGTCGAGAATCAAATAGTTGTATTCGATTTTTAGGTTCAAATAGCTTATTGATTTTCTTCCGCTTATGTTAAATTCTGTTGTTTAAATGATATTACTTTGAAATTGTTGTGAAATATAAAATGGGAAAGAAAACGTAAATTGTGCCATTAATTGGCTTGCCTAGCTCGTATTACTAGGCGCCATCATGACTCCCGAGGGTGGGAAATCCGGGTAGTGATAGATTGGTTGGTGGAATTCAACCTTTTCGACTTTATCTTGCCTTCGTAGGCCTTTCCCTTCTGATTCTTTTCTTTTCTTTTCTTCGGAACATTGGGAAACTTTTTGTCCCCTCAAACTTTGCAGCAACGGCTAGTCGCGTGGGACTTAACCTTTTCCAACTTTATTTCGCCTTCGCAGGCCTTCCATTTTTGGCTTCTTTCTTCCAACTTCAATTTTAGAGAATTTCGAGCACCTTGGCTTTCCAAATCTTTGCCGAGATTGTTAGCCATGTGGGACCCAAATTTTTCAACTTCATTTGACTTTCTAGGCGCTTCAATTTGATTTTCTCCTTCTAAGAGTTTTGATTTTGGGGCATCGGCCGCCATGGCCAGTCGAGGTCGACTTGGTGCCCCTGCTGAGGCTGGTCATTTTTTTTGCACATTGGCTCATGTCAAATGATAACCCTGTAAATCCTTCTTGCCATCCTTTCTTTGTCTTAGTTTCGGAACGGAGTTAGACCGAAAGGGATACAAATAAAACAAACAATAGAATGGAGAATGAGTTTAGAACAAGAAGTGTCCTTTCGGGAAAAAGAAAGAAGGACTTATCTGGAGTACATACAGATTTCAATGAACATGATATGCCTTTTGGACTGGATGCCTGATTTGTTTAAACCTTCCGACTATCAGAAATTCATCACAACTTTTGCCTCAAAATCCATAAACCCTGATAGGACTCTATCGGTGTTGATGGCTGTGATGATCCTTTGTTCTCAATTAACGGTAACCTTTGCGAGTTTTTACGAGCTGACCTCTTTCATTTCTCTTCTCACCTTCTAGTGCTCTTTGCAAGTTTTTACTAACAAGACTCTCTCATTTTTCATTTCCCTGCTTACTGTCCCCTCCCGGTGCCCGTGTGGGTTTTCACCAATAAGACTCTCATGTTATTTCTCTCATTTTGTTGTATCAGATCCAAATAACTCTATCCTCCCATTTTGAAACTCTTTGCCGATTGATCATAAGGACTTGAACATGGTTTGGGGTAAAAAGAATTTGGATTGAATTACAACCTTAGAACCTTTCAGGTGAAGCCATCGCCGCATTATTATAACACATGCCCCAGTTTCACTTTTGGGGGGACTTTGGAGTTTTATTTTGGTGTGACTGAACCCTAGAGAGATGCTGCCTACGTATCCTTTCGGAATCAAGTCGAACATAGTTCAGTAAAGATTTTGTTTTGATTTTCTTTTGTTTTTCTTTTGTTTTGTTTTGTTTTCTTTTTCTTTCTATTTTGTTTTGTTTTCTCTTTCTTTTTCCTTTCTTCTTTTTTGGTTTTTTTTTATTTCTTTGTCCTGAATTCCCTTTTTTTCATTTTCTTCTTTTTTTTTTCATCTCATTTTTCAATTTTTTCCTAGTAAAACTTTCAAGTTCCAAATAAGGTAATCAAAGAAGAGTAACCGATTCAAATGGTTTGCAAAGGGTTGATAGTGTTTGGGTAGCGAGAATGAAAAGTCGTCGTCATCCCAACCGGAGAATATTAATACCATATGGAGAATCAATTAGAGTAACTTTTGGTTGCATTTGCATTGACAGTTATTTCAAGAACATTTCCGTCGATGCGTCTCAAGTAACAACAAACTCATTTAGCAGTACTCTTGTTGCAATGTATGGACCTTTCCAATTTGGGAACTGATATTGCTTCAGTTGTTCCAACTCTTTGTTTTATTTCCTTAAACGTATCTTCATTGCGATCTAATTATTGATTTATTATTTCGAGGTCTAACAGCGTTTCATTATCTGGCTACGGAGACTCTTGTTTGATGGGGAACAATCAGGCTTGGCAACCGTTTTTTGGCTTTTCTTCTATCTCGGCAATAACTATAATGGCCTTCAATGCCAGATCAAGTTCCTCATCTTCACAAATCATTCCGACTATTGGTTCGATGTTGTGGGCAGGTAACAAATTGTTTATCACATCTGGAGCTTCTTCCTCCCGAAAAACAGTTCTTTCAGCTTCAATCGAATCTTCAACTACCCTTTTGAGGGTCCACTAGTCCTCTGTACTATGTCCCACTGCTCCAGAGTGGTATTCACATATAGTATCAGCTCGGTGCGAGGGTAACTAAGGGTTTAGCCGGTTCAGGGACACTAGCTGTAATAGATTTAGCTTGATTAGCTTTTGGAACAAGTTTGAATAAGATTCACCAATAGGGTGAACTGATTCTTTCTGAAATGCTCTCTTGGGCGAGAATTGTATTAAAAATTATTTGGTTGAGGATTATATGGAGCTCGGTAAGGATGGTCATTTCTTTGAGGTGGAGCTCGATTTTGTGTATGCTGTTGTGGATGTGTGTAAGATTGCACGCTCATCACCAAATAGGGAGGTGGTGCCATGACATAAGCATCATCTTGAATGGGATAATAGTGTGGTGGGATGATAGGAGGCACATATGATTGGTTGAATGACATGTGAGCCCCTCTCGAACTTGAAACAATCATGACTCCCTCTTCACTCCCATTTCTGTTTGTCAAACCCTCCGAACCATTCTGAACAGACTATGATGTGAACTTAAAAGCAGCATGACTCATGATTCGGCCTGTTTTTAAACCGTTTTCAACCATTTCCCCGATTTTAATAGCCTCAGCAAATGGCTTACCCATAACAGACATCATGTTCTGGAAGTAGTCGGCCTCTTGGGCCTACAGAAAAATCATGACCATTTCAATTTCGTCCATTGGAAGCTTTACCCTAGCAACTTGCTCAAGCCATTTGATGGCATATTCGCGGAACTTTCCGTGGTTTTCTTTTTCAAATTGTACAAGGAGTTTCTGTGGGGAGCGATATCCCCATTATATTGGAACTGACAGACAAAATCTCGAGCCATATCGTCCCACAAGTGCCAATGGGTAATTTCTTGATACGTATACCACTCAGAAGCAATTCTGGTGAGGCTTTCCCCAAAATAGGCCATTAGCAACTCCTCTTTTCGACAAGCACCCCTCAACTGGTTACAGTACCATTTCAGATGAGCAACCGGGTCTCTATGACCGTCGTACTTTTCAAATTTTGGCATCTTGAAGACAACTGGAAAGTGGACATGAGGAATCATACATAGGTCAGAGTATGAGACACTCTTTTGGCCACTAAGACGTTGTATGTTTTTCAAGCTTTGTTCCAGGCTCTTCATCTTCCGAGCAATCTCCTCTTGCTCGGGATTTTTAGCAACCTTTTCTTGCTCCACTGAGAGATCATATCGTGGAGGTTGTGTGAAAGAATACGGGGTCACATATGTCATATCTGATTGAAGTTGTGGATCCATTGGGGGCGGTGCCCTTGGATCTGGTGCTTGTGGGCGAACTACAAAAGGCTTGCCAGGATCATTGGAGGGCATTAGAGGGTGCCCACATGGATGAGCGAGTTAGGCACAGGAGCATTGGTAACCTCACTTGACCTGGGGATCATTTCAGGGAACCCAGGGATTGCACTTGGTGGTTCCCTACCATTAGACCAAGCGTCCCACATTTTCCATATGCGAAGACGCAATATCTTATGTTCTTCAACAACTACTGATTCTAGCTGCAGAATAGCCGATGACAGGCTATCCTCAAGATTGATGAGTGGTAGATTGCTTGCGGAGCCATCTGTGCTTTTGGATCTTGTGAAGGAGGGGAGGCTAGACTACAAACAAAACTAACCACAAAAACCTAGCTAGTTTGCAGATCATACAACCTTGTTAGTTTTGAAACATTTAACAATTAGAAAATCGCACGTGGATGCAATGCACCTAACAATTAAACGCTTGTACCGTGTGTTTGAACGGCTGTTTGTTTCATCCCAGTATTAACTAGCCCTTTTCACTCTTTATCTCTTTTCTTCATTTTTGCCTCCCTCTGATCACTCTTGGTCTCGTTTTTTTTTTTTGCCACTATTTTATTTTTGGAACTCCCTTTTTCTCTTTCTTTTTTTTGTTTTGTTTTTGTCACTCTCATTCTCCCCTTTTTTCTCTTTTTTTTTTTTGTTCACTCTCTTTTTTCAATTTTTTTTACTCAACTACTTTTATGGCTATGATAGAATCCGATGGGGATTGCCTACTTATCATGACCCCGCATGAATCTAATCTTGCGTAGTTCGAGAAGATTGAGAATGGAGTAAAAAAAACTAACTCTTTTTTTTTTTTACTTTTTAGGGCAAAAGAAAAATATTTTTGATTTTCATTCATTTTTTTATTTTTTTTTCTTTTTGAAATTTTCAAAAGAAATGCTTTTAAAAAAAAGAAATTTTTTTTTTCGATTTTTTATTTTAATTTTTTTTTTATTTTTGAAAGAAAGACTTCTAAAAATTCCTTTACTTTTGATTAGAATATTTTTTATTAGAAACTTTATTTGTTTTCTCTTTTTCTAAAGAAGAAAGAAAATATATTTTTTTAGGAATTTTCTTCATTTTCGAAAGAGGACCTTTTAAGAAAAATGTTTTGAATTTCAGAGCTTTTATTTATTAACAAAAGTACTTCTAAAGAAAAGTAAAATATTTTTTGGACTTCAATTTTAATTTTTCATGACATCTACGAAGAAAGACTTTTAAGGAAGAAAAAGAATTGTTTTTTCTAATTTTGTTTTTTACATTTTTGGGAAAAATGCTTAAAGATAAAGAAATCCCGTATTTTGAAATTTGGTTTTTTTATTTATTTTGATTTTTAATTATTTTTTCCATATGAAAAACTTCAGAAAGCAAGAAACTACGTTTTTGAGATTTTTTTTTTTAAATTTTCTAATAAAATATTTCTAAAGAAGGAACTAATGAAAAATATTTTTGGATTATTTTTTGAAAATTGGGGTCAGAACCAAAGCGGTTTGCCTACATATCTCACATCCGGTGAGAATCAGACCCGCGTAGTTCGGTCAGTTTTGACGGAACAAGGAAAATGTGGCACTTGAGATTTTGGCTCATTTTGAAATGACTTTTCTTTTTTTTTTTAGAATTTCGACAGAGTTTCAGAATTTTCTAAATACCTACCTCTCACTTTTTTATTTTTTTTTATTTTTTTTATTCTTGAAGTCAGTCAACATGCAAGCCAAAACAAACATATGCTCAAGTAGCACGCAAAATACATTAGGATGGACTTTTTAATTTGGGTACACATGTCCTAAACGGACCCAACCTCTGTGTTGAGTTCCCTAGGTCAAATGCACGTAATGCAAACAAATGTACCTACTAGGGATCCGATATGAGGCTATGTCACTACAAGAAAGTTAAGGTACGACGATATTTTTTAAATATCGTTTTAAGTCACATAAATGTCACAAAATGAATTGCCGACATTTATTTGACGCTTAAATCAAATGTCGTAAATTTCAATGTCGGAAATTTTCTGACATTTATATTAATGTCGATAAATAAATTATGACATTTATTTATGATATTTATCGAATGTTAGCAATTTTGAGTTATAGCTCATTCTAGGTGCGACATATAAAGAAATATCGGCAAATCATACCCATCCTTGCGACACATACTTAGAAATGTCGGTAAATTATCTCTAATTAATCAGCTTTTTTCTTCCTTTTAGATGCTAAGCAAAATAATAAATTCTAATTCAATACCACAACCATTCATATAACTTCGATACCACAAGTCATACACCAAAAAGA
>MU760915.1:0-14575 GCA_026770625.1 Nicotiana glauca | reverse complement strand
GAAAAAATTTGTATTGATAACAAAAGAGCAACTTACATACTTTAATTTTTAAAATCACATAACACTATTAAATTATGGTTCTCAAACAATACCAATTTATTCCTGATGCAACTTCAGAACAAGCTAAGGATGCTATACTAAACTCCAATGCTGACTACAAGAATACTGATCCACCGCTGATCACTTGGTGAGCCTTCATACAAAGTAGAAACTGGAACTATAGCACACCCTTCTTACAACTGGAATTTCTTTTCTTGATTATCATTTTTGCATATCAACTACTCATGAAGATGATAAAGAAATCTCTGACAACAAACCAAAGACAATGGCGTAAATTAAAAATTAAAACCATAAGGTTAAAATTTAGCAGGAAACTTCTATAGAAATTATATAGCAAATGGTATCACATGTAATGTTACAATATTAAATTTGTGTAGCTTAAGAACTTCTATTATAAAGGTAAACAAGAGTGAGAAACTTATTGAAAACAAGGGGGAAGAGCCAACGAGAAAATTCAAGTTTTCCAGAGTGAACGAGCCACAAATATGTACCTGTTCCATAAAGTAAGAAAATAGCAAATTAAGATGCTTGAACACAAGTGTTTGTTTAGTAAAAATAAGTGCAACAAGATGGAAAAGTTCTCTTTGTCAAATCTTGTACGTAGATCAAACGTTTTTTATTCTGTAGTATTGATGATGGTTATTGAATAGAAGAAAATTTAGCTGTCAAGTCAGAAGAGTTTAACGTAACAAGTTATTGCATTTTCGCTTTCAAAAATAGCTTCCAGAAATAAGGTTGATTATCACTATGTTATCAAAGATAAAACATTACTGCGTTATTTTCTGTCACTCTTTATGTCATAGCATTCTTGTTGCCTTCTTCACCTTTTTAATTAAAAAGCTTATATGATATTATGTTATTATACATCATATATTGATACCTTTCACAAGTGAACGACAAAAATTTTGTTAATCTCATTGATATTGTGAAGATGATGAACTTTTGATAGGGATGAATAACTTTGAGTATGCTCCTGCTAGATGTTTTTTGGTGTGTGAGCTAGTTTAATATCTGAATCAAACTCCGAGAATCCCTCTTGTTCCAACCACACTGGAAACCTAGGTAACTAATGCTTCAGAAACATAAATGACACAATTTGCTTCATATATTACTATACTGACAATGAATTTATATCTCCTACCAATTTAGCATGACAAAAACTATCTCTGCATTGCTTATGTACTGGAAAAGCAAAAAAGGAAAAGAAGCATCCTTGTCTGAAACCAGAGTTACCTCGTATTTCGCAAGGAATTGACACCAATGATTATTTTTTATATTGGAATTTGCCAACAACAAAATAATCAATCATCTGAATTTTTAAGGAAAAACATAATAACATTCATCACTTCACATTAGATTTAAAGAGTGACTTACTAAAGCAAGATGAAAAACCAAAGGAAATTCACCTAATTCTCTATCAAAAATAAAATTAAGGATAATTAAAGAGCAAAAAATAAAGAAAGAAACAAACTTTACCTTGCATTGAGCACTCCAAACTAGTACTATCTTGCAAAGACATGAAACGTTGAATAAAAGTACCCAAAATATTTCAAGAAAGAACCAATTTTGCAGGATATAAACCTTAAATCGTAAGCTTAAGGCATTAGAAGTGGAGAAGAAACTAACGACTGAAAATGTACCATTAGAAGACGAATTGCCTGTGAGAAAATAACATTAACACATTGACAAACTCGATTAAATACCTTAGAATTTTTTATGGTTAAAAACCCTAGTTGAGAAGAAAATAAAAAGGGGAAATAAAGCAGTAAATTTAATAATCAAAATATAAACTCACAGTTAAAGAATTGTCGTGCTGGGGTTTCGTCCAACTTTCTCTAGACTGATGGTGTAGGTTTTTCCATCTTTCTTTGCTTGGGTGACGGCAGGGAACAAAGTAAAGGATGGGAAAAATTTTAGGAGGAACTTTTAGGTTTACTAATTTAATATGATTTGCTAAATAACAATTAATGTAGCAAAATTATCACTATTATTCGTAAGTGTCACTAATTAATGACTTATAATATGACATTAAAGTTAACAGTCAAAATATTATTGACAATTTTTTACCAAATGTCGCCTTTTTTATGACAGTTTTAAAAATGTCGATAAAGTATGACTTTTACGACATTTATTGTATAAATAATTGTCGTAGTATTCTAATTTTCTTGTAGTGTGTTATACTAGATTTAAAAACTGTGGGTGTATTGTTCTAGACATGGCTTACCCCAGCGGATAGCTCGAGCCGAGGGGGTAGCATACCGGGAATACAGAAGCTTTGCCGGCTTAGCAACTTGTCCGAACCTCGTTCTAAATTTGGGATAAGACTCTAACAGAAAAGAAGTCACACGAAGTGCACACTTCCTAGATGATTTAGAAGATTCGGAGAGAGGAGGGTTTCGTAGAAATTTATATACATTCCAAACCATATCAAAGCGGTAAAAAGCGACTATTAGCACATTAGGCTCAACATGTAAAAAATAGATAAAAACAAGCCAACTATAACAGTTATTCTAAGCTAAAATTATGAACTCTGAACCGGAAGTTTTGGGTTCTTTTCCTCATCAAAGTCACCAGAGCTATCACAACTGCCCGAGGGGGTATACGGGAATTTTTTCAATTAAAGTAACATTATTCAAAATGAGATTATTTATTTATCACAGTCGCCGCTTAGAATATTTTAATTGGTGTCCCAAGTCACCGGTTTATTTTTAAAATCCCAAATCGAGAAAATTCGTCTTTCCTTTTGAAGTCTACGAACCAGAAATTCTAAGTAAGGAATTCTGTTAACCCGGGAGAAGGTGTTAGCCATTCCCGTATTCCGTGGTTCTAGCACGGTCTCTTAAACTATTATAATTGGCCTATTATCTTATTTTAATACATATTTTAGCCTATCGTATATTTTAAATTTATTAACCGCTTCTAATTAATTTTAGAAAATTTCAACATTATCTAAAACATATCTTGAACCACGCCACATAAAATGCACATGCGGTCCACGACACATTTTATTTAACGTTGTTGAGAATTGGAGTTGGGTCATATGAAATGCACACCCGAGTTTAAGAAATTAATTTTAAAATAGCGCGCCTAAAGCAACTACGCGCTTTCAAGTTAATAAAAAGGTTTGCGAGGGCCATGAAAAATTTAACTAATGGCTCACCTCGATTTATAATGGGTTAGTATTAATTACATGATGGCCATGGTTTATTTAATGAAAATGGAATACCTCAAATTTTCTATAAAAGCTAGCTAGTTTTGTGAAGGACATGGGCTTAGGGATTTTATTTGGCATGACACGCCTAAAATTAATTCAAGGGGTTTTATTATTCGAAGTTATTATATTCGGGTTACGTGAAATGCACCCCCTAATTTGGAAATTAGGTATCATAATTATGTCACGGGAACCGTACCCATAGTCACAATAATTTGTTAATCACGCCTAAAGCAAGCTATGAATATTCATATATTATTTTCCTAAATTAATTTGAGATTATTGCAAGGTCATGATTTATGCACTTAAATATTTCAAAAAAAATTGGAATTATATACTTAAACATCATGTAAAAGGTTCTATAAAGTGTATGTCATTATCGTTGATAGGAACTACAATATTTAGGAAATTGAAGAATTTTAATAAGAAATTGAAAGAAAGAAAACTACTCAACAGATTAAGAAAGACGAAATGAAAAAAAAAAAAAAAGAACTACACGATCTTTCAGATGTTGGATGGCATATGTATATGCAGCTCATGAAAGTGTGTTTAAATTGTTGTATTCTAATTTCACTTGTGTTCTTTTTTTTTCTTAAACAAATAGCAATGAGAATAATGGAAAAACATAAGATATCTCCAAACCTACTAGTTTCCAGCTAAAACTCTACAAATTAAAGTGAGTAAAATACCACAAAAACAATCTTTAATTTTCATCTACTTTACAAATCCATAGGTATACGCTGGCTTGCAGGTAATTACAGCTAACTTCCCCAACCTTCATGGTCCTCAGTGCAACGTTCCAAACCTTAATGGCAGAACCAGTACCAATTTCAAAGGAAACAATGGTATTATCTTCACGAGTAGTATCAAATACTTCACTCATGTTATACAACTTTTCGGCCACCTAGAGTTTAATTTCGCCGGAGAAATATAGGAAACTTTGTCAAACCAGTAAAACAAGATCAGAAATTGAAGTTCATTAATGGAGGTTGAAGGCTTTCTGGAAGGTTCTTCATCGCAGAAATATAAGAGAGAGATGATGAAAAATAATTGCCAACTTTTAACAGTTGTAGCCTCCTAGTATTTATAATAATATATGCCCATTCAATGTAATAATGGATAATTACTAAAATGGCTTTCTGGAAGGTTATTCATCGCAGAAACATAAGAGAGATGATGAAAAATAACCGGCCAACCTTTATCAGTTGTCGCCTCCTTGTAGTTATAATATGTCCATACAATTTAAAGAATGGCTAAATACTAAAATATTCACTATGCTATGTTGACAAAGAATAAAGGCTAACTAGTACAAAAGACTATAAAAGGCTAAGCATAAAATAAATATCTGGGCCAAACATCAGTATGCTACTTTGGGTGTAAAATAATGCAGGCTGGAGGCCCAACGCCCCCTTCAAGTTGGAGGGGAAGAAACCTTCAAATTGCCAAGAAAGGAGTGATGGAGGACACTAGGTAGAGGCTTGGTGAGGACATCTGCCAGTTGCCCAGAGGTTGGAACATGTGACAGTTGGATGAATCCTTCAATCAACTTACTCCGGATGAAGTGATAGTCCACTTCAATATGTTTAGTGCGCTCGTGAAAGACATTATTTTTGGCAATGTGAATGGCTGCTATATTGTCACAAAAAATAGAAATAGGAAAGGAAACAACAATAGTAAGACCATGCAACAACCTGGACAGCCAAACCAATTTAGCAACAGCCTTACTAACAGCCTTTTAATCAGCTTCAACAGAAGAAAGAGAAATCACAGGTTGTCTCTTCGATTTCCAGCCAACAAGTCTATCACCCAAGAAAACACAAAAACCAGAAACAGATTTGCGTATGTCAGGGCAAGCAGCCCAATCACTATCAGAATAAGCCTTGATAGAGAAATCAGTACAGTTAGAGTAAAAAAGGCCAAGGTCAGGAGTAACCTTGAGGTACCTTATCAAATGAAGTATATTAATCATGAGGAACTCTAGAAGTCTGCATAAACTGGCTCAGATGTTGAACACTAAAGCAAATATCAGGCTGGGTGTGAGTCAAGAACAATAACTTCACCACAAGGCTTTTGTAATTCTAAAGACTAGGAAGAAGATCCCCAACATCATCCTTAAGATTTTGATTCAAATCCAATAGGCTAACAACAGAATGAACATGCATGTAATTATACTCTTTGGGTATATCAAAAGTGAACTTCCTTTGATTCAATACAACTCTATCGAGTAAGGTAGTGACATCAATACCCAAAAATAATAAAGAGAGCCCATGTCTTTTATCTTAAACTTAGAATCTAGAAAGTGTTTCAAAGCTAAAATCTCATGTCAGTCATCACTAGTTAGGATAATATCATCAACATAAACAATTGGGATGACAATATGACCTGGGACCCTTTGATAAAAAAAGAGTAATCATTGATTGAATGATGAAAACCTTTAGAATATAAAGGTTGCGACAATTTGGCATACCATTGCCTCGAAGCTTGTCTAAGACCATAAAGGGACTTGTTCAACTTGCAAGCCAAAGGAGCAGAAGAAGAAGGAGATGAGACAGAAAAGCCAGGAGGTAATTTCATATAGACCTCCTCATCTAACTCACCATGAAGAAATACATTTTTAAAAGCAAGCTGAAATAGAGACCTATTCTTCTTAATAGCAACAACAATCAAACACTTGACAGTAGACATCTTCACTACAGGAGAAAATATCACATTGAAATCCACCCCTTCAACCTGAGTGTCCCATTTAATAAAAAGTCTAGCCTTGTATCTTTCTACTTCACCATTAGCTTTGTATTTAATTTTATAGACCCACTTGCAGCCAATAGGCTTCTTACCTAGGGGTGGCTCAACTATATCCCAAGTTTTATTAGATTCTAGGGCTTCAAACTCTTTTCTCATAGCATCCTGCCAAGTTGGAATAGGGGATGCCTGAGAATAAGTATATGGTTCAAATTCTACATGTTGGATAGCAGAACGGGAAAGGGATTTAGGTATTTTATAAAGATAGTCCTTTAGATAAGAGGGATGAGTATGTGTTATGGTAGATTTTCTTAGTGGTCCAATAGATGTAGTAGGAGAAGAAGTAGATGGAATAGAGTCAAATAGAGCATCAATAATGTGAGGAGATGGTGAGATATCAGAAGGTGAAGGTGAAGGTAAAAGTGAATGGTGGTTGTCAGAAGCATTAGGAAAGTATGGTTCATCAGAAAGGGAAGGAACTGAAAGAGGACTAGAAGGAGTGGTAGCATTAGCAGGCAAGGGAACTGTTGATGAGGTGGTTGACAATGGGGACTTTGACACCACTGGAAAGGGAAAATATGATGAGGAATAGGAACAATAGCAAAATAGAGGCAGCCAAAAGTTCTTAAGTGTGAATAGCTGTGTGTCTTGCCAAACAACAATTCATAAGGTGATTTATTTTGTAGTAGTCTAGATGGTAGTATATTGATGATATATGTGATTGTAAGAAGGGAATCTCCCTAAAACCTGATTGGTACTTTGGATTGGAAGAGTAATGCCCTAGAAGCTTCTAGGAGAGTTCTATGTCTCCTTTCCACAACACCATTTGGTTGAGATGTGTGTGGATGACTAGTTTGATGAATGATTCCATTTTCAGAAAAGAAAGAAACTGCAACATTACTATTCCATAATTCTAGAGCATAATAAGATCTTATGCTTTTGATGGTGAGATGAAATTGAGTATGGAACATCAATACAAAAGCCTTCAGGAGGGGAAAGGCATAACTTTTGGATCCCATTAGATGAGTCCAAGTGCATCTAGAGAAATCATCAACAATGGTGAGGAAATATTTAGAGCATGAATATGTAGAAGTGTGATACGGTCCCAAGTGTCAACATGAACAAGTTGCAAAGTCTTAGAACTATGAATAGAACTATCAGAAAATGGCAATATAGTTTGTCTAGCCATAGGACAAATAGAACATGAAAAGGACTGTGTAGAAGAAATATTAGAGGAAATTTTAGAAATACTTATCATCTTAATAAAAGGAACATGTGCAAGTCTATTATGCCAAACAATTTCCATCTTATTCATAGCAGCTTTATTACAAGAGGGAGAAACAATATTTACAATACAAGGAAGATGGATAGAAATAGACGAAGATGAACAGCTATTGCAAGCATTTGACATAGTAACTTGAGGTTGACAAGGGTTATCGGGCAAAGATAAAATGAGTAATTACGAGGGATTTTTTCCCATTTGAAACTCCATGGGAAGCATTTTTGAAAGTGCCTGACCGAACCTTGCTTTAAAGGTTGCCTACACATCCTTGGCTATAAAGGAATCAGGTCAGTGTAGTTCTGGAAGTTTCGGTAGATGGGACTACCGGGAAGATGTGATTTCACTGTTGCTGTTGCTATTACTGCCTGCTGAACTCCTTATTACACCAAAATGGAATAAAAAATCTAAACCAGCTAAGTCTATCAACTACGATTTACAAGATTCCTATCTATAAATAGCTTGACGATTGAGCTTGAGTCTTGGTTGGTTCTTGCTGCAGACTCCAATCTGAATCTTTATGCTCATCAGTTGTAGGTGTTGGTTCATTCTTATTCAACTTTACGGATCAAGGCGGGACATGCAAAGCTTGTGACTTCAATCATATCTTGAGCAATCTACATCTTTATTGCTTCTGCACTTTGAGCTCACTTCTTTTTGTTATTTTTTATTCTTTTCATTATTTTGGATTGAGACTCATTCATTTGTTCATCTCGAAACATGTGCCTCGAGGTTAAACTTGCTCAGTAACCAAAAGAAACAAACGAATGAAATCGTTCTGCCCCTATTTTCACTAAGAAAATTTAGTGAGTTATTACTAACTAAGATCTAAACTCTCTCTCTCTCTCTCTCTCTCTATATATATATATATATATATATATTATTTTTTTAAAGCGATAAAATAAGGATTGTGTGTCTTTAGGAAGAAGAGATTAGGTAATGGATCCCTATATCTAAAAATCTCAACTAGGGATTGGAGCCGTATGTTGGCAAAAGGCGACTAGGGGATGGAGACCCTATGTCTAGAATCTCAACAAGGGATTGGAGCTCTATGTTGGCAAAAGCCGGCTAGGGGATGGATACCCCATGTATAAAAAATCTCAACTAGGGATTGGAGCCCTATGTTGGCAAAAGGTGACTAGGGAATAGAGGCCCTATGTCTAAAAATCTCAATTAGGGATTGGAGCCCTATAATGGAAAAATGCGACTAGGGAATGGAGGCTCTATGTCTAAAAATCTTAAATAAGGATTGGAGCCCTATGTTTGCAAAATGAGACTAGGGAATGGAGGCCCTATGTCTACAAATCTCAACCAGGGATTGGAGCCCTATGTTGGCAAAAGGCGACTAGGGAATGAGGGACATATGCCTAAAAATCTCAACTAGGGATTTGAGCCCTATGTTTGCAAAATGCGACTAGGAAATGGAGGCCCTGTGTCTATAAATCTCAACTAGAGATTGGAGCCCTATGTTGGAAAAAGGCGACTAAGGAATGAAGGCCCTATGTCTAAAATCTCAACTAGGGGTTGGAGACCGTGTTTTGGAAAAAAAACAACTAGGGAATGAAGTTCCTAAGTCTAAAATCTCAACTATGGATTGGAGTCCTATGTTGGCAAAAGACAACTAGTGAATGAAGACCCTATGTCTAAAATCTTGACTAGGGATTGAAACCCTATGTTGACAAAAGGCGACTAGGGAATGGAGGCCCTATGTCTAAAATCTCAACTAGGGATTAGGGCCCTATGTTGGTAAAAAGAGACTAGGGAATGGAGACCCTATGTCTAAAAATCTCAACTAAGAATTGGAGGCTTATGTTTGCAAAAGGCGACTAAGGAATGGAGACCCTATATCTATAAATCTCAACTAGGGATTGGAGCCCTATGTTTGCAAAAGGCGACTAGGGAATGGAGGCCCTATGTCTAAAAAATTTCAACTAGGGATTGGAGCCCTATGTGGCAAAAGGCGACTAGGTAATAGAGGCCATATGTGATGACCTGCCATGTCATCATGCCACATAGGCGCCATTTGGCATATATTAATTCCATGTGGAAGCTTACATAAGAGGAAGGCTAGCATTTACGAGAAGATTCTAGAGAAATATGGATATTTCCTTAGGAAGACCCTAGATCCTTATGGATTTGCTAGGAATATCCTTCGAATCTTCTAGGCTTGTAGAAAATTCTAGAGAATGGACTTACTTGTAAATATTAAGGACTTGTGGAACAATTATTATTTACTCACTAGACCCTAGGTGATTTGTATAAATAGGGGGCCATTCATTTGTAATTCATCAAGAAAAACAATTCAAGTTCTCTCTAATACAAAGCTTCCTTTAATAATTCTCTTGTGTTCTTTCTTCCATTCTCTTAGCGATCTTGTGTAGTAAGGCTGACTTGGCATTGCAAGAACGTGATCAAGTTGTGCAAGATCGTGAGCGAGTTGTCAAGTGTCACACATGTACTTAGTTAATAACTAAGGACGTGACAATTTGGTATCGGAGCGAAGGTTTCAACTAAGGGAATGGCGAACGATGGAGAAATTAACGCTTCCAACACCCAAGCCAACGTCATCCAGGATGCTGCCGGCAAGAGAGTCTATGGCAAAAAGAGGAATGCCACCAACAAGAGCTAGGAGGTGCCACCGAGGTTGTGTCAAATGAAGGTCTAACATCCTAAGTACCATCTGCCACTGAGGCGAGCGAGGATAAAGTGGAGGTCCTGCCTGAGGACGTCTCGCTAAGTAAATAGTGGGTGATTAAGATGAACACGGGGATGGACGCAGTGGAGATATTTGTCCAACGCTTGGGGAAGGTCGAAGGCACCCTTAGCATTCTTGAGGGGAACACTCTTGAAGAGATTGAGAGCATCCGAAATGACTTGGAGGTACATACACAGACCGAGATAGAACTAAGGCAAACCATCACTGCTTAGAGTGCACAATCATGGAGGCTTTGAGTACTATCGATGCTATGAAGGCAAAGATAGAGTCGCTCAATAAATATGTCAATGTTGGAGTGACTAAGGCAGCAAGGAATGTGGTGTTGACGAGGGAGGCCAAGATTGAGACTCCCAAACCCCTGTTGTTCAAATGTGTTCGTGATGAACAAGAAGTGGAAAACTTCCTTTTGCACTTAGAGAACTACTTCAGGCACCGCAAAGTGAGGGATGACGAGTGCAAGATCAACACGGCGGTATTGTACCTCTTAGAGACTGCTATTCTTCGGTGGAGAAGCTAGATGGCCGACTTGGATAAACGTCTATGTACTATTAGCACATGGGATCAATTCAAAGTCAAGTTGAAGCGACAGTTCTTTCCAAACAATGTCTTGTACGAGGCAAGGCGCAAGCTTAGGGAATTGAAGCAAACAGGGAGCATGCGTACCTATGTCAATGAGTTCACTACCCTTATGCTTCAAATCCCCAACCTGACCAATGCTGACTTGTTCTTCCACTTTATGGACGGGTTACGAAATTGGGCTAAGCAGGAGTTGCAACTTTGACAAGTCACTGATATAGACCAAACCATAGTGGAGGCCAAATCATTGATGGATTTTAGGATTGACAAGCACGACAAAGGCAACTGCACAGAGTCAAAGGTTAACAATGTCAAAGGAAGGGGAGACCATGGAAAAGGCAAGGAGATACAACAACAATACTCGACGACTTAAGATTCCAAAAGGTCGAGTGGCCGTCAGGGACCGAGAAGAAGGCGCAGGCCGAGAAGAAGGGATGATATATATGTGGAGGTCCACACGGCTTCAGGAATTGTCCTGACCTCAAGAGCCTCAATGCCATGGTCCGTAAACGGAAGGATCATCCACAAGGAAATAGTTCGGGAACCGCACAGTTGGGTATAATCAGATTATGTCATGTTGTCACGAAGTAAACTATCCAACATACCTAGAATAGCAATCAGTACGTGGATCTCACCATCAATAACAAGCCCGCTCGTGCAATGGTGGATATTGGAGAAACTCATAATTTTGTGATTGAGGTTGTCGCAAAGAGACTAGAATTGAAGCTTGCTCCAACCAACTCTCGTGTCAAGAATGTAAATGCCAAGGTACAAAATTCTCGTGGGGTAGCTAATGGGGTTGGTGCCAAATTGGGAATTTGGAAAGGTATGACCAAATTTACCGTAACCCCTATAGATATCTTTGACATCGTACTGGGCCAGGAATTCTTTAGACATTATCATACTTTAATTGACCCCTACCTCCATTGTCTCTTGGTTTTGGAGCGAGAAGGAGCTTGCATGGTACCTGATCACTTCCTACTCCGCACCAATAAAAGGTAATCAGAGAGGATCGTAATAGCTTTTACCTGATTTATGGGTCGAGATCGATTTCCTCATGGATCTTGAAATGGAGTCGAGTATCTATTTAGGATGGAATTGCGTATTTGTTTCAAATATCACTTCCAATCATTTTTTATTTTTCTTTATATTCTACTATGTTTAAACTACAAATTATAATTGCAACTATATTAATCTAGGAGTAAATTGCTACAAGTTGTAATGATTTAAAAGGTACTAGTGTAGTGACTTTCACCTAGGTGGCTAATTGACGAGTATTTGCATCTAAGGCACGATTGATATGATTTGGGAAATATGTTATAACCTTTGCTCGATACTACCTAGTCTACACCTCTCGGTAGAAAGAGTGGTTTCGCCTAATTGACTTTCTCAAGACTAATTGGTTATGCATATTTGCCCAAGCAACTAGGGTTCAAGTCGGGTAAATACTCTCTTGAGGTTTAACCCTTTAATTGGGACTATCAAATCTCTTAAGTCCATCCCAATTCCTTGTTGAGTCAACTTTGGAGACTTAGACTTCCTTTGTCAAGATGAGCCCAAGTCAACTTAGCACAAACTAGTGTTTGCAACCACTAATTCATAAATTAAACCATAAAATTAACTCAAATAACAAACACCCATAGTCAATCTAACATCAAATCACAATACCCATCAATTACCCACACTAGGGTTGAGCCACAACCCTAGCTAATGGGTTTAACTACTCATGCTTGAAGAAGAAAATAGAGTATATTAATTAAACACTAAAGAAAATACAGAGAATCTATCGTTAAAGTTAAGCTAAAATGCCCAAAATGGCTACAAAATAGCTTCCCACGAGCGCATCTCCTATTCTAAAATAATTTATGCCCTAAAATGGAAAAAGGTTATATTTATACTATGCTGGAAAAACTAGAAAAAATGCCCATGCGGGTCAATGTGGGCAGCACAAAATGAATTGCGGCCGCACTAGGCTCTTGACTCTTCAAATTCACTTCTCTAAACTCAGGCTCCGCGGACCACGCAGAATGGACCGCAGCCACGGAGGTCTCCAATGTAGTCCATATAAACATGATTGCGGACCGCGCAGCTTGAACCATGGCAATTTTATAACTCTCTGATCTCTCTTCAGCGGACCGCATGAAATGATTATGCGGCCGCGGAGGCTTTAGTGCGAACTGCGCAAGATCAACTATGGCCACACTGCCTTGAAGCTTAATTTTCCATTCACTGAATCTCCCTAGTACGGACCACACAGAATGGACCGTGGCCGCACTAGGTTTGATGCCTTGAAATCTACTCTCTGAATCTCCCTAGTGCGGACCGCAAAAAGTGTATTGCGGCTGCACTAGGCTTGTTTGTCTTGAGTTTGCCTTGTCTTTGGTAATTGTGCAGATTTCACTCCTTTTGAGCCGATCTTTGACATCTCGTCACTTTGTTGGTTAAACCGGCAATTAAGCACAACTTATGAGCCTTTTGGGACTATTTTATATGAATTTATGATCAAAGTGTAAGCAAGAAGGAGCATGAAACATGTCAAAATCCCTAGTTATCAGTACCTACAGTGACTATGCCACACGGATAGATCCAAGTACAACTCTCAGCTATGCACGTTGTCAAGGGGATCAAGAAAGCAGAGCCGACGTTCGTGGCAACCATTGCAAGTCTAGAGGAAGACAAGAGTTTTCAAGAGACACTACCACTTTACATAGAGAAATTTCTTGAGAAAAACAAAGATGTCATGCCCGAGGAGTTGTCTAAGTACCTACCACCTATGCGAGAGGTGGATCACAAGATTGAGTTGGAGCAAGGGTCGAAGCCACCCGCATTGGCCTCATATCGTATGGCACTGCCCAAGCTAGAGGAGCACAGTAAATAACTGAAAGAGTTGCTAGATGGTGGTCATATTTGCCCATCAAAGGCACCTTTTGGCGCACCAGTATTGTCCAAAAGAAGAAGGATGGATCGTTGCGTTTGTGCATAGACTACCGAGCACTTAATAAGGTCACAATGAAGAATAAGTACCCGATTCCTCTCATTGCTAACTTGTTCGATAGACTTGGGAAAGACAAGTACTTTGCCAAGGTAGTTCTTCCAAAAGGCTACTACTAGGTTCACATTGCGGAAGGGGATGAGCCAAAGATAGCATGTGTAATGAGATATGGAGCATTTGAGTGGTTGGTAATGCCTTTCGGCTTAACCAATGCACCGGCCACATTTTGCACCTTTATGAACAAGACTTTTCATCCCTACTTTGATCAGTTCGTGGTTGTCTACCTAGAAGACATAGTCATCTACAGCAACACCTTGGAGGAGCACGTGGAGCACTTAAGGAAGGTTTTCAAAGTCTTGTAGGAGAACGATCTATACATCAAGATGGAGAAATGTGAGTTTGCACAATCAAAGGTACACTTCTTAGGCCATATCGTTAGTAATGGCGAGCTACGTATGGACGACGCTAAGGTATGTGCTATCTAGGAGTGGGAGGCACATACAAAAGTAACTGAGTTGAGATCCATCCTTGGCCTTGTTAACTACTATCGTTGGTTCATCAGTGGCTACTCATCCAATGTCGCACCATTGACTGAGTTGCTAAAGAAGAACAAGCCATGGGTTTGGAAAAAGCATTGTCAAAAGGCATTTGAAGGCCTCAAGATAGCTGTAGTGGAGGAGCCAGTCTTGGCGTTACCTAACTTTTCCAAGACATTTGAGGTGCACACAGATGACTCAGACATCACCATTGGGGGTATCCTGATGTAGGATAAGCATCCCATAGCGTTTGAGAGCCAGAAGTTAAATGAGACGGAGCGGTGTTACACAATGTAAGAGAAGGAAATGACTGCCATTCTGCATTGCCTTCGTACATGGAGACATTATCTGCTGGGGTCGAGGTTAGTGGTCAAGAATGACAATATGGCTACTGTAAGCACGTAATTTTTGCCCTATGAGAATTACTCCCAAAAAATTTAAAATAAAATAATTTTTAGTTTGTTGT